>SNQJ01S0174968.1:4460-24626 GCA_010110895.2 Picea sitchensis | reverse complement strand
ACCAAGGCCCTGCAAGAAGGGGTTTCCCCAAGGGAAAATCCTTCACCAACAAGCTCAGTTATAACTAAAATATAATGCTTAAAACCCTTTACAAGGAACCAAAAGGAAAAGATAAAACAATGGATTAAGTACTTACCCAAGTTAACAAGAGAAGGAGGGAACAAACCCTAGAACATATCCTCTCCAAGTAATTAAGCAACTCTTCAAATGGATTGATCTTGCTAGCTATGTATAAGTCTGGAACATTCACAATAATATCTTTGATGAACCAAGTAAAATAACCAAGAAAGAGAGAACTCCAAAATTGACACCAAGAAAAATCCAAGAAATATCTTCTATTAAAGTCTTGTAAAAATGATATCCAACAATTCACAACAATTTGGAATGAGAGGAGAGCCTCTATTTATAGAGTAGGCTTCTACATCCTTCTCGTTCATTAATAATTTGTTTCCCTAAATTTAGCTTATAAGACTAAGAAAAGAATACTTGTCATCCACACAAAGAAGGAGACTAAGTTAATACAAAGTCAAATGATGCCACATGTGCATAAAACCTTATTCAAGAGGAACATTCCACAAAACAATGAGGTTGATTTTATCTCCAAGGACAATGTTCCATCAAAAGAGTGATGTGGAGGGATCAAAACAAGGTGGGGAGACCTCCCAAGCAAGAAAGGCTCCAACATTCCTCTCCTCCAAGTGGAACAACCTCATGAAAACATGGAGAATGACCTCTAAAGTTGACGACCTCCTCATAATGTGCTCAAGAATCATTAAGAGTAGTCTCCAAGGCAAGATTAAGCCCTCAAATCAAGGAAAGGTCCTTCACAAGGAAAGGAAACTCAATCTCCAAGTCAAATCATGTCCCAAATCATCCATATGTCTACCAAAATCCCCACATGTGTGGGTCAACCTTCTAATCAAGTGAAAGACACCTCCAAAAATGGTGAAAGAAGAGAAACATTATAGGATCTCAAAGGTGGAATCTGTAGAGGTTGACCATGTATCCAAAGGTAGCCCAAAAGTTCCTCGAAGGATGTGACCAATGTCTCAGAATGTGTGTAATACCTTGAGAACTGTGACACTACCTTGAGAAACATGAAAGTGAGTGAGCATATGCAAAATCATCTATGATAATAGATGGCAAAAGTATGATGAATACATAAGAAAGGGATTCATGCTTAGGGATACAATAAGTGTGTTATACATATGTGTTTCAATCTTTACAAATAGAAACACTTTTACATCATAATAAAATGGGTAAGAGACCATGCAGCTCCCCTAGATCATGTGTCCTAGTAGATCCATTGCAATGTGATTGCATACATAATCCAAATAAAAAATGACCAACATGGTGAGAGTTACCGACACCAAGGGGTAGTTGACATAGCCATAAAAGAAAAATCCAATCTTGAAATGGGGACTAAATGGATGGGCCATGACCAACCACATGGGGTCTAGAGATACCACATAAGCCTCCTACAAATACATAAGACATATAAGAATGGTCCAATACAATACATGAGTGAAAATACAACCACACTTTTGGCTCGCCATGGTACAATAAGGAACACAATCTTCTCGTATGGTGGTCCACATCAAGTAAAACAATGTATGGCATGTTGAAGTGAATTTGAGGTGTAACAAACTAGAAGTAAAGAAAAATGTTGTTGAAAAGGTGAGTTAATGTATATCCAAGCAAATATCAAATCCTTGAAAAATTGTTACTAACCCACATAATTAACCAAATTATGAGTACCTCTGGCATATTAAACCATAGATCAAATTTATTTTTGAGTTATGTATACTTAGATTTGTTCTTAGTTTCAATACTCAGTGATAAACCTAGTAGAGAGATGCTTCACAAAGGGAAAAATTGTCAAGTCATTATCTTACTTATAGCATCGATCTAGTCCTTCATGGAGTCTTGATGCTAAATCAAATGAAATGCACCATTTAAATCCTTTCAAACTTCTCTTCAATGATGTATGATTTGTTTTTATCCCAAGAGAAAAATAAAACCAACAAATCAATTTAAGATCAATCTATCTAATGAGCATATTTGCAAACAAACTTCAAGTTAACAATCTAGATCAAATAAAGGACTATTAGCTTAGTCAACCTGAAGCAAAGGGACAATCTATATATAATAAATTTAAAACCTTCAAACCCTAGGTTTCTTTCAAAATAAAACTAACTCAAGGAAAAATTAAAAGTGAAGTGAGTGAGGAAGAGAATAAAATACACTAGTCCCTGACTTCCACTTGGCCTGTGCAGTCACACTAGACCTTTCTTGAGGCTCGATCTATGTATCAAGTCTTGGGATTCTAGGAAACCATAAGGTTTACCTGGTAAATTTCCCCAAAAGACATTTGGATTCTTCAAGATTTGAGTGGAGAGAAGAGTGTGTAACAAACACTTCTAAGTAGCAAGAAGTATCCCCTATCCTATCCTAAAGTAAGAGCTAGAAATCAAATGAATATTATCTAAACCCAACACCCTAGATCTAGAAATAAATGGCCAAGGACAATGAAGAAATGGATTTACCTCATGAAGTTCCTCCAATTGTAGCTCCTTCATCCACCATTACCTATTGCATACAAACACTATTGCTAACTGTTGGCACAGGGGTAGACCCAGGGTTCAACGCTACAACAACACGCCAACAAAACCCTAACTACCGACCCTTTCAGAAACACCTGCGAAGCAGATGAAGTCTCACACAAGGTAGAGGCAGGGGTGGTTGCAAGACTCAAGTGTCTGGAACCTTATTTGGGACACAGATCTGTGATTATGATACTTAATAGAGCACTTAGCACCGTCAAATCCTTAATATGCAATCAATATCTACTTCGTTGATAAAACAGAGCTTCACAACATTCACACTAATCTGATGTAATTAAGCACTTAGCACAAACATAAGGATCAGATCTAGCAGAAGCAAGCACTAAGCACATTCATAGAAGTCAGATCTCACGTTCATAGCACAAAGCATAAGAAGATCTATCTATCTATATCAAAGAACTTAGAAAGATAAGTTATAAACACATCAAGACAAGCACAAAAAGGCACATAACAGTGTTTACGTGCTTCACCCCCACCCTGGGGCTATGTCCACCAATTCTTCTTCTTTATTGTCTTTAGTCAATAGGTTACATGCACAGAGCCTCCGAACCCTTCTCTGCATAGGACATAAGATCTACGCAGCTCGCTAGATCCTTCTTTCTTGCATTACAACACAAAGCCTTCCACTGTCTGTTACAACCACTTGCACTTAGCTCTGTAAGTCTCTTACAGTCATGCACAAAGCACTTATAGACTCTACTTGCACTTAGCATACATTCATATCACATAGATGCACCACCACTTCTATCTAGCCTAAGCATCTATTTATATATTACAATAGGCCTAAACATGGGTAAACCCATGGGACGACATCCCAATCCTGTTACATAATCCCAAAAACCCACAAAGGACTCAAAAAGGGGTCGATATCCCATGATCTTCACTTCGTCTTGCGCTCCTCCTTCGATAGGCTGTTGAAGTCCAAATTATGTCAACATGACCAAGAATCTCCCAAAGCTTGGTCAAGGGCCAACAGGCCCCCAACACTCACCTGTGACTTGTCCCGAGTCACTCTGGTCTGACTAGTTCTGCCTCGAATGCCTCGAGCTTGGCCTGAGCTGCTTCGACCTGTTGTTGTGCTACGACCTCTTGCTCGATGAACTCCTATATTACTACATCGTTCACTGACACTTCTAGGCATTGTTCTGTTGCATTAACAACCTGCTCTAGCTCTTCTCCTCAACTCTCGACCTCTGTGAACAACTGATAGGCCTTATCTTACACAGGTTGGAGCCGTTGAGTTACTTCCATAACTTTGCTTTGAATCGTATGGATCTTCTGCTGGACAGTGCACTACTCTTGAGACCGCTTCATTCTTTCTACAACTGACAGGGCCTTCAACTGCACCGGTAGTATCTCTGCGTGCTGCTTTGCTTCCTGGAGTTGCGACTCCAGTGCCTGCAATTCTGAATTCTCAGTGAGCTTCTCATACGTTTGGGCACTATGGTTACTAAGCTGCTTGCACTCCCTGGCAAGAGCCTTACGTCTCTCAACTATGCTCCTGGTGGTTGCTTCCCTTTAGTCTCTTACATCTTGAGGGGTCTTGGGTACTGCGCGTAGCTCCAAATCTGCTATGCGTTGTTGTAGCTACTGGATCACTTCTTCAAGTTGCACCACTTGTTGTGGAATTCTCTCTTCGGCCTTTACTTCTATGATTGTCACAGAGCGAAGTGCTATGTTGACCATTTCTTTTACTTTGAGTTGCTATGTGAGCAATTGTTCCTTTTCTTTTTGCAGTTGGGCTTTTTCTTCGTCGAACTTTGCCTAGAGAGCAAGCTTCTCCCATTCTACAATACCACGTTGCTCTACAAGGACTCCTTGTACTTGTGTCAAATCTTGGGTGGCTTGCGTTGTTTCTTCTTGCGCTCATCGAAGGCAAGCTTCGACTGTATCAACTATTCATTGGAGTTGAGTTGGCTCATCTCCCAGTTCTGGTGTTCCTAATGGCAGAGGCACAGTAGAGACTACACAGCTGGACTGTAGTGCTTGATGTACTCCTTGGAGCTCAATCTCGATTCTATTATACATCGCTTCCTGCTTAGCCTCTTGTTTCTCTGCTATCTCCAGTGAAGCATCATTTAGGGCCGGTATAATGAAATCGAAGTCATCTGAGGTGAGGATAGTCTGCATTTTGGTCATAGAATATTTCGATTTCTTCCGGGAGGAAGGCTTCGGGGTGGGGGAACCTTCCTTTTCTTCGAGGGGTCCTCCTCATCTCTAGGCAGTGTAACCTCACCTTTCTTCTGTTCAACTTCTACACCATCTATCTCTCCACCATCACCTCCTTGCTCTGGTGAGATGGAAGCAGTCTTCACGGATGCACTATCTAAATCCTCAACCTCTTTGGTTTTCTTCGTCCTGCTAGGTCCGGGTGTATCCTGCGCAGTTTCTAGACTGTCTATATCGGATATCTCCATAGGGTTTGTCGACCAGTCCTTGGTGATCTCCTCCAAGTCCTCCTCCATTAGCTTGTAGTAGGACTGAAGTTGTTGCTTGTGCTTGTCAGTGCGAGCTGTGATATAAATGAAATGACGGTTCGCGCTAAATTTCATCAAAGATCGGAACATGTGTAAAGTATTTGGAGTTATTCAAGGCACGGACTATATGGCTACCTTCAACTGGCTTGAATACCACAGTGTGTTGAACTTCCCAGCAAATGGTTCAAAGGGCTCGATTTCCGAGAAGGTCGCGCCTTCCGACATCTCCCAGGCAATGAAAGCGATCAGTATCAATAGCCAGCTAAAGTGAAATTCATACCCTTGATCCTGGGCTTCTCTGTAGTCAAGTTCTAATTGGTTCACCAGGTACTTCTCCCAATTCATTTGTAGGCCCTCTGCACACTTCCTTGCGAGGTCGACTAGAAAACCAGTGACTTGGGTGGGTCGGCTCTTTCATACTAACTTTCCTGGGATCAATTGACAGGAGAGGTGCACTGCACCGCTTTGGATAGAAGCTACCTTGTAGCCTTGCATACCCTTCTCAACATCACCGTAG
The DNA here is from genome assembly GCA_010110895.2 of Picea sitchensis. Classification (NCBI taxonomy): domain Eukaryota; kingdom Viridiplantae; phylum Streptophyta; class Pinopsida; order Pinales; family Pinaceae; genus Picea; species Picea sitchensis. Next base: position 19,008 of record SNQJ01S0174968.1, on the reverse strand, counting down.
GTGTCTTTAATCCTTTGAGCTAGAGCACGATCCATTTTTTTTTTACCAAGCTTTGGGAGATTCTTGGTCATGTTGACCTATTTTTGACTTCGACAACCTGTCGAAGGAGGAGCACAAGATGAAGCGGAGATCACGGGATCTTGACCCCTTTTTGGGTCCTTTTTGGGTTTTTGGGATTATGTAACGGGATTGGGATGTCGGCCCAGGGGTTTACCCATGTTTAGGCCTATTTTGTAATATATAAATAGATGCTTAGGCTAGATAGAAGTGGTGGTGCATCTATGTGATGTGAATGTATGCTAAGTGCAAGTAGATTTTGTAAGTGCTCTGTGCATGACTGTAAGAGACTTATAGAGCTAAGTGCAAGTGGTTGTAACAGACATTGGAAGGCTTTGTGCTGTAACGCAAGGAAGAAGGATCTAGCGAGCTACACAGATCTTCTGTCCTATGCGGAGAAGGGTTCGGAGGCTCTATGCATGTAACCTATTGACTGAAGACAATAAAGAAGAAGAGTTGGTGGACGTAGCCCCAGGGTGGGGGTGAACCACGTAAACACTGTGTTGTTTTGTTTTGTGCTTGTCTTGATGTGTTTATAACTTCTCTTGCTAAGTGCTTTTATATAGATAGATATATCTGCTTATGCTTTATGCTATGAATGTGAGATCTGACTTCTATGAATGTGGTTAGTGCTTGCTTCTACTAGATATGATCCTTCTGTTTGTGCTAAGTGCTTAATTACATTAGATCAATGTGAATGTTGCGAAGCTCTGTTTTATCAGCGAAGTAGATATCGATTGCATATTGAGGATCTGACAGTGCTAAGTGCCCTATTAAGTATCATAATCACAGATCTGTGTCCTAGCTAAGGTTGCAAACACCTGAGCCTCACAACCACCCCGGCCTCTACCTCGGGTGAGACTTCATATGCTTCGCAGGTGTTGCCGAAAGGGCCGGTAGTTAGGGTTTTGATGGTTCAGATTCATTCCTTCAAGCTTAGCAATCATTCTAGGGCAATCCAACACTTCATGGTCCATAGCTTTGCAACAAAAACAACTAGGTCTTCTTCCAGGGCATTCCTTAGCAAGATGTCCTGGTCTTCTACAGCTGTAACAGAGGGTTAATTCTCTCCTTCTTTTAAATTATACCCAACTTTTCCTGTACTGCGTGCTAGGAGCATAGGAGCTAACCTACACCAGATTCTTTCTAGGATCCTACATCCATTTTTTAGTCCAAACATTCTTTCTATGCATAGGTATAACATATCTTTCACTATTCTTGTCAGATCTATTAATATCAAATCTTCCTTCATCTATCAATATGCTAGTTTTCGAACTAGGACAGACTCTATTAAACATAGCTAGATCCATACTCTAGAAACAAAAATTTCCACTTATCTTACTTCTATAGAGGACAAATCTTCCAGATCTAAAACTTTTCACTATTCTTACCTTTATCAGAGCACAGAGCTTGCATATCTTACCTCTTTTAATCATAAATTCTCACTTTTACCTTTCTTAAAGCATAAAGCTTTCAGATATTTCTTCTCTCCTCTAGATCCAACTTCTTTTCTTCAGATCGGGCTTCTTTCTTTTAGCACAGAGATTTATAAATCAAGTAGAATACTGCGCACTAGAGCGACAGATCTATGCACAGAGCTTTCACAACTTCAGGATGAATCCTTGCACAAATCTTTTTCTTTCTCAGTTCCCAGCAATCATAGTTTCAGGTCCCAACAACGGAACCATTTTTTGGCACAGGGGCAGACCCAGGGTTCAACGCTACAACAATGCACCAACAAACCCTAACTACCGACCCTTTCAGCAACACCTGCGAAGCAGATGAAGTCTCACCCGAGGTAGAGGCAGGGGTGGTTGCGAGACTCGGGTGTTTGCAACCTTAGCTAGGACACAGATCTATGATTATGATACTTAATAGAGCACTTAGCACCGTTAGATCCTCAATATGCAATCAATATCTACTTCGCTGATAAAACAAAGCTTCACAGCATTCACAGTGATCTAATGTAATTAAGCACTTAGCACAAACAGAAGGATCAGATCTAGCAGAAACAAGCACTAAGTACATTCATAGAAGTCAAATCTCATGTTCATAGTGTTGATATTATGGTAGCTTCAGGAGGTATGAACCTCTATTGTGACCTTTGACAAGATTAGAATATTTCGGAAGGAAGCAAAGAGATGAAGGACACCCTAGACAAGATGTCGGCTGCAGAAATATAATTAATATGAATTAATTAGTACCCAAAAGGAGAAGTCGGCCCCAGTAAGTCTGCTATAACCACTATAAATACAGGGCACCAGTCTCTCATTTGACACACTTCTCAACAGTTGCAGAGATCCAGTTCTGCGCAGTGCAGTTACAGTCTTGTGCACAAATCCTGGGGAAGGAATTGCGCGAGATTTTGGGTGGGACTATCTGATCAGCTTGGTTACTTCTTTCTTGGTGCATTAGCCTCTCTTGGCTATTGGATTGCTACCAGGATTCTCTTCTCTGTCAAGGTCAAGGTGCTCGGAGGGTGGCTTCGGCCTATGGTTGGGTGACAAGGGTATTGTCAATGGTAAAACGAGCACAATCCTTCTCTCGCCTATGGTTGGGGTGACAAGGGTATTGTCAATGGTAAACCAGCACAATCCTTCATATTCTAACAAAGTTATGGGCCCACCCTTCATTCAATCTCAATCAGCTTAGAAGGAAGCATAGCTGCCTAGGATATCGAAGCTCACTGAGAACCGCCGCTAGGTTACTAAAGTGTGAGTAGCTTCCAAAGCACACTACCACTGTGGTTACTAGTGAAGCAAGCATAAACCCTAATCTCATATCCAACACCTCGTGATGGAGCATCTCACTCAAAATAAGATATTCAGATGTTTCCTAATCCCAAGACACACCTGGTCTCTCTCACATTTAAACGACGGTGGTTGAAGTTTTGGATCAAGACATGACCACAACAATCAAGACATGAGGAAACGATTAGTCATTTACACTACCAAGACTTACCGGAACGATTGAAGATGACATGGATAATCGATAGTGGAGATTATAGGCACATGATCTGGAGATCGCTGCATCAAATCTAAATGAGAAGGAAAACTGCATAAGGTAGATCTTGGAGACAAACCACTTACCCCATGGAAGGACTTGGACAAGCCTCCATCAAAATGAAAACATGTAACCATGTTCACTTAAGCAATGCTTTATATGTACCGGGTTTAGAAAAAAATCTTGTATCTATATCTTGCCTAGAAGACAAGGGAAACATAATAGCTTTCGTGGGTGTAAAGGTGTTATCATGGCATAAAGACTCTAGCATAAAAAATGTTAGGGTTATTGGAAGTCTTGAAGGAAATCAGATATACCTACTAGAACAAAATGAAGAAGCTTTTGTACACAACTAAGTCAACCCCAATGAGATTTGGCACGGTATACACTCACATTAACTATCAAGCATTACCCTTCTCAAAAGGATGGTTAGGCTGAATACCAGAAAGGTGCGATACACATGAAGGAATCTCTAAAGGATGTGCTCTTGGGAAGAATATCAAGAAACCATTCCCAAGCAAGAACAACAGAACATCTAAGGGGATCTAGGATCTAATACACTCAGATGTTTGTGGTCCGATGCCGCGAAACTTTCTAGAGAATCTTCTGCACTACGTATCTTCATAGATGACTATTCAAGAAAGACTTGGCTATATCTACTCAAGACAAAGATGAAGTATTCAACAAGTTTCAAGAGTTCAAACAAAAAATAGGAAATCTCACGAATAAGAAGATCAAGACGCTTAGAACCGATAATGGTGGAGAATAAAAATCAAAGGAATTCATTGCATTCTCAAGAAATTCCATTGTGGGATTAGAGGGGAGTTGATCGGTTCTCATAATCCCTCAACAAATGGTGAAAGGTAAAGAAAGAATGTATCCATTGAAGAAACCATAAAAGATTTACTAAATGATCAAGGTCTATCCATATGTTCTTATGGGGAGAAGCAACTATGATTGTTATATATTTTTAGAATAGAAGTCCTCATCATATTGAAGGACATGACACTGTAAGAAGCTTCGTAAGAAGCCTAATGTGGAAAATCTAAGAATATTTGATGTCCAGTTTACTCTCACATTCTATGACAAGAGGGAATAAACTAGAACCTTCAGAAAGAAAGGGATATTCGTGGATACGCTGATTCATCCAAAGCTTATATAGAATATATATTCTACAACAACACAAGATCAAAGTCAAGAGAGACGTAACATTCAATGAGAAGATGGCCTTCAAGAACCATAGAAGAAACTATAGAGGAAGAAGAGATTGAAGAACTTAACTAAGAAAAGACGTAAAATGAAAATGATGAAAAGGAACTACATGATCATCCTTTGGAGCCATGTGAAAAACATTGATTCAGATATCGCACCTAAGACCAAGAAAATACCAGCCTTGGCTTGAAGCCACTTACAAGACGCAAAAAGACTTAAGGTTCCAGAAGGAACATTCGAAAAGAGTAAAAGACCTAAAATATTTTCAAGCTATGCAGCATGTATGAAAAAAGATTCTAGATGAAGAACCTACCACATTTGAAGAAGCAATTAAAAAGGACAATGGAAGAAGCTATTACGTAAGAGCATCAATCCATTATGAAAATGAGTTATGGGAAATCGCATCAAGACCTAAAAACGAGTTGTAACTTCAAAATGGGTACAAGATCAAACATGCAGCCAGACTAAGCGTGGATAAATACAAGGCAAGATTTAGCTAGAGGGTTCTCCCGTAAGGAGGAGAAGATGAAGAAAACATTTTCTCGTGGCTAGATATACTTCCATCATAGCTATTATATCTCTTGTCGCTCCATGGGATGGAACTTACACTCAAATGATGTAAAGACAACTTTCCTCAATGGAGCTATTGAAGAAGTATATATTGAACAACCTCAATGGTTTGAGGTACATTCCATATCGCCACGCTTGCGTGACAAAGAAAGCCTATATGGACTCAAGAAAGCTCCAAGAGCTTGGTATTTAATGACAATCATCTAACGAGACTTGGTTTCTCCAAGAGTCATGCATCCAAACCTTTACTATAAAGTCGCGGACAATGCACCTGTAATCCTAATACTATATGTTGACGATCTATTCATAACATGAAGAGTCTCTATCATTCAAAGTAAGAAGAACTAGCTTCCTAATTTGATATGAAAGATCACACCCCATGCATTATTACTTGGGACTAGAAGCATGGCATAAGCTGCATATGAAGTATTCCTTGGACAAGGAAAGCACGCAATAAAGATCCTTCCGGTTTGGAATGATGGACCGTAAGTCCATGGACACCCCATGAATGCTGGGATGTAAGAAAAGTAAGATCCATTCTGATCCAAGAGATCCATCTCTATATCGACAACCACTGGGTCATTGATGTATTTGGTAACACTTCGACCGTGACATTTGCTTTGTCGAATACATCTGCCGCCTGTGTGGAACCCAGACATGATCATTGGATAGTTGCAAAGCATGTATTAAGATATATCTATGGGAACAATAAACTATGGTTTGAGATATACCACATCCAAAAATATACAACTTCATGGATTCAATGCACTAGAATTAAGGCAGAAGTGCAAGCACGTAGTTATAATTTTCAGAATGTGGTGTTTCACCCGCCATATGATGATCTTAAAGTGAAACAAAATTCTCATTTCACACTCAACACGTTATAAGAAGATTATATGGCAGTTTGTGAAGCATGCACAAAAGAAATATGGTTAAAAAAGTTAATCTCCAATTTATTTGATCAGATTCCTGAATCAACCATAATATATTGTGATAATCAAAGTAGTATAATATTAACGCATATCCCATGTTTCGTGAAAGGTCGAAACAACATTGGAGATCAAATACTACTTTATTCGAGATAAAGTCCGTGAAGGAGAGAGGTAAAGCTTGAGTATATCCCCACCGATGAGAAGACAATAAATATCCTGACAAAACCCTCTATCCAATAAAGTTTCTTTTCATATTCGAGACATAGATCGTGGAAATAACTCCCTAGTTGAAAGGGAAGAAATGACTTCCAAAAGTAGAGGGAGCACTGGAAATATTATTGAGGACATTTATTTTTGTGATTGAAAACAGTCCATCTTGGACACATTCTTTCATGTTCGGAAAGTGGATTGAGATTTCGATGGACAACGATTCCCATTGTGGTTAACATGGAAATGGTCCATATTGTTGATGTATCATAGACAAGGACTTACCATTGTGGTTAACATGGGAGTGGTCTAGGAGTAGTCTCTCTTCTTGAGGCTGCCTCAAGAAGACCTGGCTCTTTACCGGACACGATTTCTTGCAAGGGTTAACATGAGGAATGGTCTCATTTGGAGGTTGATACATGACCGCCTTTTCCTCTTCATGATTACTGAGGAAATGGTCCGTGATCACACCTTAGGATTTCCATAATATCTTCCGTGGTGCACTTTGATTAGTGTAGGAAGAATGGCCCGTGGTGGGAAATGGTCCGTGCTCAACAATTAGGGACATACATTCTTTAGGGTTTATACATTCTCTCCGTGGTGCACTTTGATTAGTGTAGAGGAACGCTCAGGTGAGGAATGGTCCAGGCTCATAAATCAGAAACAATCATTCTTCCTTGTTTGAGAAGAATAGGACAGATAGTCCATTGTTGATGTTCTATACTGAGGGCAGATATTCTTTTAGATCTCACAGATGTGAGTGAAATATTGGCCCAGATGGTTCAGTTTATTTTAATAATATTTTCTATGCAGGTTGTCATCAAATGACTGTTATGGAGACTTCCTTGTCTCCAGACAGTAGAGATATACTACTGTGGTGGATATGTTCCATTTTTTGTGACTATGTGTCACGGTTTGAGTAGTTGTGTACTACTTTGGATAGACACAGTTGTGTTCTATCAATTGATATTGTACCAGTTGTCATAGGATATTATCCAGTTGGATAATAATGACAGTCCTCGTGATACTACCATTTGAATGGTTTGTTTGTGATCAAGACCATACCTCCCTAACTAGGAGGGAGTGTTGATATTATGGTAGCTTCGGGAGGTATGAACCTCTATTGTGACCTTTGATAAGATTAGAATGTTCTGGAAGGAAGCAAAGAGATGAAGGAAACCCTAGACAAGATGTCGGCTGCAGAAATATAATTAATATGAATTAATTAGTACCCAGAAGGAGAAGTCAGCTCCAGTAAGTCTACTAGAATCACTATAAATATAGGGCACCAGTCTCTCATTTGACACACTTCTCATCAGTTGCTGAGAGCCAGTTCTGCGCAGTGCAGTTACAGTCTTGTGCGCAAATCCTGGGGAAGGTATTGCGCGAGCTTTTGGGTGGGACCATCTGATCATCTTGGTTACTTCTTGCTTGGTGAATTAGCCTCTTTTGGCTATTGGATTGCTACCAGGATTCTCTTCTTTGTCAAGGTCAAGGTGCTCGGAGGGTGGCTTCGGCCTATGGTTGGGTGACAAGGGTATTGTCAATGGTAAAACAAGCACAATCCTTCATATTCTAACACATAGCACAAAGCATAAGCATATCTATCTATATATATCAAAGCACTTAGCAAGATAAGTTATTAACACATCAAGACAAGCACAAAGCAGAACAACACAGTGCTTACGTGGTTCACCCCCACCCTGGGGCTACATCCACCAACTCTTATTCTTTATTGTCTTCAGTCAATAGGTTACATGCACAGAGCCTCTGAACCCTTCTCTACATAGGATAGGAGATCCACGTAGCTCGCTAGATCCTTCTTCCTTGCATTACAACACAAAGCCTTCCACTGTCCATTACAACCACTTGCACTTAGCTATGTGAGTCTCTTACAGTCATGCACAAAGCACTTACAGACTCTACTTGCACTTAGCATACATTCACATCACATAGATGCACCGCCACTTGTATCTAGCCTAAGAATCTATTTATATATTACAAAATAGGCCTAAACATGGGTAAACCCATGGGCCGACATCCCAATCTCATTACATAATCCCAAAAACCCACAAAGGACCCAAAAATGGGCCAAGATCCCGTGATCTCCGCTTCGTCTTGCGCTCCTCTTTCGATAGGCCGTCGAAGTCCAAAATAGGTCAACATGACCAAGAATCTCCCAAAAATTGGTCAAGGGCCAACACTAACCTTTTACAAGTAAACCCTCAAAATTAGACAAGATAGACAAATAACACAAGTACATGTGTGACAAAATGTTTTCTCTTATTCTCCAGTTAGTTACAAATGAGAGAGATACCCTCATTATGTGGATAAGGCACCTCACTCAAACCATGGGTAGGAAACCATGTGCTAGTACAATACCGTGTGCCAATATAATGTGCACAAGAAGGGTCATGAGCCCAAAATGAGAGGCACCCTCAATAAACCCTCATGGACAAGTGTGCCCTCATAAAAGTGGGTCAAATAACCACACATGTGGGAAATAACAAGTGTGACCTCAAAAAAAGTATAATAAAAACTCTAACCAACTCCCAAAAGTAAGGAGTAAAAGGTGCACTCCAAGGGAAAATTCAAGATCCATGGCACGTGTGGCATTGATACTGAGATGCTCCATAACTAACAACACACGTGGCTTGTTATCGTAGGATTTTTACTTATGCAAAGTCTAATACAAGACCCCAAATCTTGCATAACTATGAAAGATCCTACCATTCTTACCTTAGTAATAACTTTCCTCATTTTAGTGATGGAAGAGGTCCACCACAAGGGAGGCTTCCCTGGTGACCTCAAGGGGTCAAAGTAGAAAGTATAGTAGCCAAACCTACCGCCCCCTCTCTTGATCAATGAAAAATTATTCTAGGTCAAGGTAGTAGAAGAGGTATGAATTTGTTTGAGTACCTTCCCGGAACAAGGTCCAAACATGCAATTAATACCTCTTTAAGACACTAGACAAGATAAGTTGCAATGGATGCTATAAATTTGCAACAGTAAACAATGACATGACAATAGTAATTGATTTATAAAAACAACAACAATTAGTGCTAAAAAATGTAACAATTGGGCATGAAAACTTAGCATGCATCAAGTAGAATATTATCCAATTGTTTAAGGCAATTTCTAAATAACTTAGGCCACATTTACAAGAGTGTATGCAACAAATAAGAGTGTTTTTACACGGTTGTAGCAAACCTTTATAACAACAAAAAGAGGAAGATCAATGAGTTTTCCAATGTTAGTGTAAGTTAGGTTAGTAGAAAGCTTGATAATTTAAAATAAAGTGTTTTATCAATCAATTTACCAAGAGAAAAGATTTTAAAATCAATGCCTTTATTGGGTTATTGAGTCTTATAAAAACCAATATAACTAAGCTTGAAACTTGATTTTATTGCAACCAAGAGGTAGGATTCAAACCCTAAGGTGCAAGCATATTTGGGCCTTAGGTTTTGAATCTTGAGGAGAAGGATGTCTAGGGTGCAAGCACATTTGGTCCCTAGAAGTCATTCCTTCTTTCTTGTAGCTTCAATCAGGTCAAAGATCGAAAGTCTAGGGATAAAATCCTAAAGTGATATCACTTTAGGGATTTAGGGTTCTAACCCTAGGAAGGATACTTTCACAATTTTTGGAAAAAAATCACCTTGTGAGAGGAAGAAGCACATATGTTCCTCTCTTAGGGTTTCACCAAGTAAGACATCTATCATAAAATATTCAATTTACCATGAAACCTTGATAACATAAAATAAATTGCGGAAAATTCACTTCATCTAAGAAACCATGAGATAAAACCCTAATTGCAGAAATTCCCATCCAAAATCAGCAAAACCATCCATAGGTTGACCTTCCAAGAATAACACAGAAGAGGAGAAGAGTTAGTAACCCTTAGAGGGAGAAAATTGCAGAAGTACTCTTACAAATGGTGAGAAGTTATGATGATAAAATGAAAAGTGAGGGTAGCATTTTTGTATGAGGCTACCCTCATGCAATTTGTCTAAATAAGTTTTCAACAATATAAAACAAGTGGTGCTGGCCCCTTTATTTTACCTCTAACATAATTCCAAAATACAAAATTACATCATAAAACCCTAAAAAGGGTGATGTCATGCTATAGAAGGGTGACATCAAGCTAGGAGAAGGTGATGCCATGCCTCTAAAGGAAAACGTTGGGCCTTCAAAGGCCAATTGGCATCCTCTGAGGGTGAAAGATTATGAAGTGAGGTGTCTCATCACTCAAATCCATGCCAATCATCTCTTGTACCCATCCATCCATGAAAACCCTAGCCAAGAAGATGACGTCAATGGCTAGAAGGTGACGTCAAGGGCCTCCGAAGGCCATGTCCAAGGCTAAGAGGGATACAATCATGTCTCCAAGTGATGGAAAGACACCTGCTACTACAACATCCTCCATATTTTGTGCACAAAAATACATGGGGTACTCTGCCCAACATGTGCGGCTTCCAACCCATATGTGTGGCATAATGACTAGAAAGGCTCAAACCAAGCCCATGTTTCCATCATCCAAGGTATTGTGAATGTTAGAGCCATTTTCTAAGGGTGGTGAGTCATTGCTGACCCACTGCTCTCCATCACATGTGCCAAAGTCCTACAATAAATGCACAACTTCCTGGGTACAATCCCAAGACATCCCTCAAGAACCATGTTAGGGGCATTCAAAACAAGCCAAAGTATAAAATATGGTTAGCCAAAGTTCATGAGAAAAATTAGTCCTTAAAGCATACAAAGTATGTTGCAACTTAAGAAATAAACCATGTAAGATAATTCACCTCAGTATCTCCTTCAAGCATCACACCATCCCAGGACCCCATGGGAGTTACCCAACTTAAGCATGGGAGGGTCTTCATCCAACCCTATTAGGTGTGCCACCTAGACGAGAAATAAAATAACTTGAGTAGAGGATAGGTCCCGAGAGTGACAAGGGAAAGCAAAAACCCACCAAGAGTAAGTGTGAAAGTGATATGGTTCAGGGCTTACTCCATGGCTTATGGTGTTAATCCATCTCTATGAGCACCTTTGTGGAGGGTGTGCTTGCTCTTGAGTTACCCAGTATTTGCATGCCACCTTTTTCCAAACCCCTTTTTGCATTTTTCTAGTCCATGCTTTCATTTATAATTTGCAAATTTTTGGGTCCCATTTTATAGGGTGTCAAGCTTTAGCATTAATTTTTTGGTACCAGGGCAAGCATTAAATGATTAGAGCTCAAGTTGGACAGGATTTTGGTGGTCTTTATTTTCTATGTTCACTTTCTTTTCTAGCATCCTTTTCTTATTCTTTTATAGCAACTGTGAAACAACCTATGGGCCTTGAACCCCTCTTCTCATGAGAGAATGGACCATAGTTGAAATTTAGTATTTTATGAGAGGATCTAGGATGGAAAGTGTTAAGTATGATTGGGAGCGTAATATTACCCTTGGGAGGGCCCCTCGATATTACCCCTTTTCCCTGGGTCGTGACAACACATGACTAGGGTACCGAAGCTGACCACCAATGTGAAACAAGGCAACTGACACAATTTCCCAAACCAATGATCCATTATCCAACTTCAACCATAGATCCTCATCCACATGCCCAAAAAATTAAGTACAACACTTTGCATGAAAAAATGACTAACATACCTCATAGTGACAATATCTTACCATCCCCCGTACTCTGGGATGCTTGAATGTGATGAGCCTTGGTTGATCTGTGATGGGAGGAAAATGAGGCGGGTTATTGGGTTGCCATATTTGGACATGTTTATCATCATCATCATGGTGTAGATCAATTTCTCCATTGCGGGCCTCAAGACATGATCTCCTCCAGTTACCCATAGGCATGGGGGGTAACATGTCTTATGAAACAAGGAACCCCAAGAGATAGATGGTCCAATCATCTCATAACCTCCTCAATTAACCAATAACCACCTGTAACAACTTGTAACAAAGGTCCAACTATGTAACAATCTCCTGAAGTACTCTAACTGAATCACATGTGTGGTCAACAAATCATAATAAACTGAAATAATCCACACGTGTGAGAGAATATTCCCATGTAAGAAAGTGTGCCCACTTGGAATGGTCTAGGTGGCACATGATGATTTTGTAGAGTCCATGTCATCGTCCAATTCACTTCCATAGAGCCCAAATTAGTGACATGTATACCAATGAACTACACAAATCCCAAGAAAAATGGCATGGATCCCAATGTAGATAGATCTAGATGTATGCAAGTACATGGATCCCAAGGAAACATAACAAATCCCAATGCAATTTCATGGATCCCAAGGTAAGTACATGGATCTTGAGGCATGGTACATGGATATTAAGGCATAAATTCCACTCCAAATGCATGTACAAAAATCCCAATGTAGGGCACATACTTATAATGGTGGGTCTAACCCCCTTACAAATCATTAGGTGGTGCATACATAGTGATTTCTTCTAGCAACAACATAACATAAGTTAATTTTTAGAATTTTCCTAAGGTTTACCATGGGAGGACAACCTATTGATCTATTTTCCAGTCAAGGAGAAGAGACAACCTCATAGGGTATTCTTATGGAAAACTAAACATACCCTCTTTATTTTTAAAGAGGTGGTTCTCCTCTATTACTCACTTAGATAACAATTTTGTCACTCATGAATAGATGTTTTCATCATTCACACATTTAATGCTTGAGAGTGGATTAGGAAAATCACATATTCAAAACACATGAATTTAAATCATGAAGTAAGAACAATCGTTTCTACTATTATACCACTTCCAATATCATGGCAAGATACAACGACATATTTGAAGCAAAACAACACAACAAAGAGTAGCAAAAATGGTCCTTTTCTTTAGAAAAATTTAAATCATTTGCAACATTCATATCATAGGGATGTAAAGGAAACTCATTTGTGAGATTTCATGCTTAAATAGAATTCTGAAATCACAAAAGGTATGAGCCCCCAAGATAGCGCTCTGTGGGATTTCAAAAAAAAGAAGTACAAATTGACTGTTCAATATCAAATAAAATGTTTGCAACAAATTAACACTACACAATATTCATGATATTTAAACGAGAAATATAAAATGCATTCACCCTAGTAGACTGGGATGGGGCTCGTGTGGACCATATACTAAGAAAAGATGATTTGGAAGATAAAAGAGGTAGTCAGAAATAGGTCTTGCAAACAACAATACTCGAATGTCAAGACTAGATGATTTGAAAACTGAGAAGGAAAGAAATTAAGGGTAATGCTTCAAACAAAGCATGTACTCATGAAAATGGAAGCAAAAAATGATGCCTTTGGCTTCTTTGTCATTCTTTAAATAAGAAGGGGGCATCGCGAGTGGAACTGTCATAACCCTTTATTTGATCTTCAAGATTATGATGGATGAGAGAATTCTTTTAACGCACCGTTCAACCATTCTTGGATATATTCACGTAATGGTGGTACAATTGTGTCTTGTTTTAACTTAGCTACGAACAAAGCATCCTCAATGTTATTCAATATGTCCCGCTGAAATTGTGCTATGAATGATTGATCTTTATTCTCGTTAACAAAACTAAAATACCATGATTGGAGCTCTTCTTCCGAAAATTTTGTGATGTCATCAAATTTTGTTCTGTAGCATCCCCAACCCCAAGTCGGGCCATTCCACTCAACAATTTTGACTCTGATACCATTAAAATTATAACATGCTTTGCATATGCAACAATTATGCAATGCAAACATCATACAATCCATCATAAACAAGTATAATAAAACATATCGAATTTGTATAAGCATTCACACAATAAATAACATAAAAACATAGATAAAAATAACACTTATCTTTTAATAATTCACCAAATTTGTGCATAACTCAGATGTTCCTCCCAGTCATAGACTATTCTTCTCATAAACTCTCAGCAGTAGGTCACCCTCGAGATGAGGCTAGAAACTCCACCAAGGAAGGTTTCCTAAGCCAAACTAAGGTCTAACTAGCACAATAAAACTCAGACCAAGGTGCTAACTATTGCAACTAGACTACAACCTCTCATTTCCCATAGCATGTACCACCCTAGGAAGTGTACCCCTTATCTACTCAACAGTCCTTCGATTGTCCCACTTCTCTTCCGAGGCTTCAACAACGGGTTGGAAAGAAAGTCTCAGAGCTTTGTATCTATTTCCCAACACCAAGGAAAAAATTCCCAGTAGTTCTCTCACCCAAAGAAAATGGTCATAGGGCTGACAACCTGCTTCTTCAGAATGCACACAGGCCTGACAACCTATTTCTTCTCCTCAAAATAACCAGGTTTATTGGTTACAATCATCTCCAACCTCCCAAAGTATAGTACCAATGATAGATGGAAGGGAAAGTACAAATGATCATAGTGAATGGGAGAATAATGAGAGAATGGTGGTAAGAATGTACAAAGTTTCCACTTTAAGTATGCATGTTCCCAACTTGACACTTTTCATGGTGGGAACTACCTTGTCCCCACTTGGATGATGTGTTCCCCATCCTTAGGACTTAGGATAAAATATCATATGACTTAGACTCTAGGAAACATTAATATAATATTC
>SNQJ01S0174967.1:5067-31596 GCA_010110895.2 Picea sitchensis | reverse complement strand
TTCATGAATAATAATAATAATAAAATAAAGTTTTGAAATTCCTAACTCTGAAACCCTAAAAGACCAGGTAACTTTAATTCCAGCAACCTTACAAACCCAAAAACCCTATAATTAAATATGCAATTCATTATCAAGTCTTCCCTTGATGTTTCTCACTTTCAGAAAAGACCTTATATTCAAATTTCGTGTAGGTACGTGTAAATTTCAATTACAGTTATCTTGCTAAACTGAAATCCAATCTTCTAATGTGACAACAGATTGAATGATTTGTATCCTTCATATTTTGAATGGGATCGACCACTTCCAATCTGAAGCATTTATCACCTCCAGATTTTGAATCTGATCTACCACATCCTTCATCATCACATCTCCCACTTTACTTGTCATTCTCGAATACATTTTAATTAGTTCACTATAGATTCTACTCCTTGTGCATTCGATGGTATCATTCGTGGATTCCACTGTATCCTTGTGAAATTATTTTTAACCAACAAGAAAGCATGATTTTAAGATATCCATGAGAAAGAGAAAGTACTACGCCTAACACCCATGGATTAAGACGCAGCGAAGAGATCATGATAATAACATTTCTTAAAAACGAAAGTGGCATGGAGAGCTTTAGAGACAAAATGTTTAACCGTAACTGTAATAGGAATATTAACCATTGTAGAATTTGAAATTAAAAAGGATTTGAATGCGGGTTGTAGTAGATATGGCATTTCAAATCACCTTCAAGAACACTGGAAGGTTTAATAACAAGATATTATTAATGTATTCCATATGTCATTGCATTTTATGACGTGTTTCATTTTATACGAGTGAAATCGTTTATATCCTTCACTCAGTGCCATCATGAAATGTAACCACAAGAAAGGTATTTGTATAAATATACTTTGTGGCAATTGAAAAGTTGGTTTGGTAATTTTTTAATTCTAAAAAGTAAATGTGAAAAAGTAAATTTCATGCATTGATTTGATTGTAAGACGAAATATTTTTAATTGTTGACCATAAGATTAAAATTTGTAATTAAAAGATGGATTAAACCATTGATTTCAATAGAGTAGAAGCCTATAAACATAATGATTGCAATCTAAAAGTATTCATTAATTTATCTAGTCAATATTTGTAATCATTCAACACTTATATATATAAAAGAAATATTTTTTTATATTTATATATATAAATATAAATGTTGAATGATTATATATATATATATGTTTGAGTGATTTGACTTGTTTTCATTTATGGTGAACAATTTTTTTAATTAAGTATTTATTTTTTCAATGAGTAAAATGAGTAACGAGTGATGTATTTTTTTTGTTTTTGTTAGAAATGTGTATCTTACAACCAAGTGGCAAAAGAAACTCACACCTTAATCAATTGAGCTAGTAAGAAGTGACTAACCAATAATATATTTTAATTTTAATCTATTTAAAATTATAAATAGTTAAAAATGTGAATAAATTAAAAAAAAAATAAAAATATTTATCTTAGTTCTTTATGTTTCATATTAAAAAACAAAAAAATATTTATCTTAATTCTTTATGTTTCATTTATTGTTGTACAACTTTTTTCCTTTTTTTTTTTTTTTGTACAAGGGGTGAGAATCGACCTTGAGACCTCTTTTTACATATTTTCTTCCATTTACACGGCACTTGTCAATAGGTCTACATCCCTGCCGCCAACTCAAAAATAATAAAATTATTTATTTTGGTTATTTAAGTTTCATATAGTATTGCACAACTCTCTTTCCATTCCAATTCTTTCTTTATTTATTTTTATACAATATTCTGATTCTTTCTTTATTTCTTTAACTTTTTTTTATTTTTCTATTCTTTTTTCTTTTTCTTTCTGTACAATTTTACCTCTACCCAGAATTGATGACCTCTTTGATCAACTAAGAGGGGCAAAGATATTTTGAAAGATAGACTTGAGATCAGGGTACCATCAGGTAAGAATCAACGAAGAAAACATCAATAAGACAACCTTTAGAACTAGGTATGGGCATTATGAATTTGTAGTGGTGCCATTTGGACTCTCCAATGCACTGGTTATCTTTATGTGCTTAATGAATGGCATATTTAAAATTTATTGAATAAGTTTTTCATATTATTCTTGGACGAAATAATTATCTATTCTAAGTCATAGGAATAGCATAAACATCACCTAATATTGGTATTGCAAGACTGCTCAGGGAACATCAGTTGTATGCCAAGCTTAGTAAGTGTTCTTTTTACCAAGAACAAATCAATTACTTGGGACACATTATTTCAGAACAAGGTATAGCAGTATATCTAGAGAAGATTGAAGCCATTAGAGGATGGACAGTACCCATGAATTTTTCAGAAGTTAGATCTTTTATGGGATTAGCTGGTTATTACATAAGATATATAGCAAGGTTCTCTAAGATTGAGAGTGTGAAGAGAAATTTAATTTGTTGAAAGAATTACTTACTAGTGCACCTGTTTTAAATTTTGTTGATCCAAATGAAAGTTTTGTGGTATGTACATATGCATGCAAGGAAGGATTTGGTGGAGTCCTCACTCAAATGGACATGTCATTGGTTATGAGTAGAGAAAGATTAAAGAACATGAGAGGAACTATGCCACACATGACTTGGAACTTGCTTCCATTGTTCACGCTTTCAAGATGTGGAGGAAATATCTCATGGGGAAGAGGTTTGAATTAAGAACAGACCATAGTGGTTTGAAATATATTTTTGAACAACCAACTACGAGATGGATGGAATTTTTAAGTGAATACTATTTTGACATCAATCATATAAAAGGAAAAGAAATTAAAGTTATTGATGCACTTGGTAGAAGAGTACATCTCATGCATGTTACACCTGTTAGTATGCATCAGTGAGATTTAAAGAGTAGAGTTTTAGATGTTGTTGTCACATATCAACATTACCTATAGGTAAAGGAAAACTTACAACAAGAGAATGTACAATAGAAAATTAAAGAGTATGAGATAGAGGAAGATGGATTACTTATGCATAAAAATAGAATTTATGTTCCTAGTTCCCAAGAACCTAGGAATTTGGTATTAAAAGAAATGCATAATGTTCCATATGTCGGAAATCTCAGTTACCAGAAAAAAATTGCAGCAGTAAGAAGCCAATTATTTTGGCCGGGAATGAAAAAAGATGTTGTTGATTACATTTCCATATGTAAGGAAAACAAGACAACATGATTCAATCATGGTGGTGTTTGATAAATTAACAAAGGTTTCTCATTTTGTTCCTATAAAAACGAATCATACAACAACTAATATTGCAGAAATTTACATGAGGCAGATTGTTAGGTTGCATGAGATACCTAAGGCAATTGTCTCAGACATAGACACAAAGTTTATTTCAAATTTTTGGAGGGGATTGTTTAAAGGATTTGGTACAAATATGAACTTTAGCACAACATACCATCCACAGTCAAATGGGAAGAGAGAGAGAGAGCCAACCAAGTAATTGAAGACATGTTGAGAATATATGTGATGGATAAGCCATCTAAGTGGGAAGATTACTTGCACTTGGTTGAGTTTTCCTATAATAATGGGTATCAAGCTTCATTGAAAATTAACCCATTTGAATCTTTGTATGGTAGGAAATGAAATACTCCAGTGAGTTGGGACAACCCAATATATAGAGTGATACTTGGGCCAGAATTGCTCAAGGATACGGAAGACCAGATGGTTAAAATTAAGCAGAATTAAAAGGCATATCAAGATAGACAGAAAATTTATGTAGATAAGAATAAGACAGCTAGAGAATTTAAAGTGGGGGAGCATGCACTTTTAAAAGTGTAACCCAAGAAGAGCTCTTTGAAGTTGGGTAGTTGTACAAAGCTAGCATCCAGATTCTGTGGTCCATTTGAGATATTGGATAGAATAGGGTCAGTTGCATACATTCTTGCATTTTCTGCTTCCATGAATGTGCATAATGTATTTCATGTCTCTTTGCTAAAACAATATGTACATGATCCTAAGCATGTTATTGATTGGCATCTGATTCAGGTAGAGACAGAGGAAGGCTTTTAGGTCCATCCAATGCGAATATTGTACAAAAAAGTCAAAAAGCTCTGGAATCAAGTCATAGAGTTGGTAAAATTCTAGTGGACCTGCTATGGTCCTGGAGAAGATACTTGGGAGCATGAAGATTCCATGCGGGTAGAGTACCCATAACTTTTTGAATAAATTTTGAAATTTTGATTTCTCTTTTGTATATGCAGTGAGGACAGTGCCAAAATAAGGAGGAGGGAAATGTAATACCCTAGTTTTGAGCCCCGTATTAAATAATGTATGTTATTAATGAAAGGTTAGAGTGCCCAAACAATTAAAATAGGCTAGTGTTCCTAGGAAATGTAATGTTTTGATCATTATTAATAATAAATACATCACTAGCTGCTAGATAGACAATGACAAGAGTTATAGGGGGCTATGATTCCACATGAGAGGGGCCTTGAGGGGCTAAGTATTTATTTTATATTTTATCTACCCGTAATTTTTTAATGTAGAGGAGTGGTTACATGAGATTCTTGGGGAAGGCCATGTGTTTCTCGATTTGCAAGTAAAGATATAAACCCATCTTGTGGGTTGTTTGGGAGCTTCTTATTCTTCTTATCTCATTCACTCACTCACTCATTGTTCATCGTTCACACCTTTCATYMTGTCCTCTCTCCACTCATTATTTCACCCAGTCATCTTTCCTCATTTGTATGTTGGCTTGGGAAAGAAAAACAAATTGTTGGAGAAGAGCCATGGTTTTTTTGGTTGTAAATATTGATGGTGTATTCCATCCATGAATTAATGCCCGCGTGTATGAGATGCTTTGGCCTATGTTCAGTTTTACTCATAGTTGTGAATCTTTAGAGTCCCATCATGGAGATTCTTGACTAGATGCACTAGAGACCTGGAAGAAGATGAACAACTTGAGGGACTACGTGGCAGAGAAGGGGGTCCATTCTCTTGGGTTGTGCAGTTTGGGTAGAAGAGAGATAGTGTACTTTGGATTGTTGTGGGTGTTGAAAATCATGTGAGAGATTGAGTGTTGACTGGTTTGGGAAGTTGAGTGACACTCTGGAACTGTCTTTGTGGATTCATAGCCATGGCTGAGGGGTGAAATTATTTTTGAGACTTGGAACAATAGTGTCTATGGTTGGGTGGAACATCCTTGGTCTGCATCTAGTTGGTGATTTATTTCATGAAAGATAAGTGCTCTCTATCATGGTTTTATTTACCTATGTATTTATTCCGTTGTGTATTTTATTTATCTATGAAATTTGTATCTATAATATGCATGCTTGCTGGTTATTATTGTGCATGACATATGTCTCATTTGTTTATGTTGTAGCATGAATATTTAACTCTTCTTGTGAATATTTCATCCATCTTCATTAATTGTAAATTTATATGAATTCAAGATAAGTTAAGAAGAGAGTTTTCTAGTAGTGTGCCCATCTTGTGGGTGGATGGGTATGTTTTCAAGGCAGTAGCGTAGCCCGGCCTGGGGGTGCCTGGGTACGTTACACAAATAATTCAATCTTTCTCTATAATATCAACATAAGAAATGTGGACGATATGTTGATAGTGGATGCTCAAAGAATATGATAGGTGATAAAGACAAATTTCTGACATTGAAGAAGGAAAGAGATGGATCTGTTTCATTTGGGAATGACAACTCAACCATAATTATCGGAAAGGGAACAGTCAATCTCGGAAGTAAGGATGCCATGACATAAAATGTTTTACTGGTCGAAGACATGAAACACAACCCGCTAAGTGTAAGTCAAATGTGTGATTAAGCACACAGACTTGTGTTTGACTGAAAGAAGTGTGAGATAAGGAAAGAAAAATCAAGCAAGTTGGTGGCTACAACTGTAAGAACTCCAAGGAACATATATGTTTTAAATGAAATATGAAAGGAAATATGTTGCTTAGGAAAGGATAATGAAAGTTGTCTATGGCAAAAAAAGAATGGGTCATATAAATTTTTATAATATTGTCAAAGTCAACAAAAAGGAAGCAGCAAGAGAAATGCCCAAAATCTCCAAGCCAACAAACATTCTATGCAAGAACTGTCTATAGTGAAAAAAAACCAAGGAAAGGTTCAAGTCAAAGGATTATTCCACAACAAAACCACTAGATATTGTACATATTAATCTAGTTGGACCAACAAGAATGACGGGATTGAAAGGTGAACAATATTTCATGCTACTGGTAGATGACTACACAAGCATGACTACAATTTTCTTTCTAAATAAGAAGTCAGAGACATACAAATAAATGGTTGAAACTAAGACATAGTTGAAAAGCAAGTGTTTGAGATCAGACAATGGAGGAGAATTTACATCAAAGGAATTCATGGAATTCTGTAGCAAACATGGGATAAAGAGGAAATTCTTAGTAGTCCAGACACCTCAACAAAATGGAGTTGTAGAAAGGAAGAACATAACAATACAGGAAATAATTAGAACCATGTTAATGGCTTCCAAGTTAAATATGTCTTTTAGGTACAAGCAATACATATAATAGTTCACATCTAGAACAGAGGGATGCTAAGAAACAACAATGATAATACTCCGTATGAGATATGGAAAGGAATACCAACAAATTTGAAGCACTTTAGAATATTCAGAAGAAAATGCTACATCAAAAGAGAAGATGGAAGAATTGGAAAATTTGATTCTCGCGTTGATAAAGGCATACTAGTTGTATACTCAAGAAAAAGGAAAGCATACAAATGCTTCAATATAAGACTCAACAAAATAGTAGAAAGAATCAATGTGATGATTGATGAGACAAATGAACGAAAGATAAAACAAAGTAGAAAATATTTAGTGGAACATGACCACGAAGAAGATTTTAAAGAAGAAGAAGTAGATGAAGAATCATATGAAGAAGAAGAGCAACCAGAAGTAGAGAAAGAAAAACAAGATATTCAAGTACCTCCAAAGACACCCAACAAAAGAGTGCAAAAAAATCATCCATCATAACATATTATTAGAAATAAAGATGCAGGAGTTGAAACCAAAAGAAGAATCCACTCACCAGAACAATAGCATATAACACTACTATATACTATTGAGCCGATTAGTTTTGAAGAAGCCATCAAGGATGAACACTAGATCAAATCTATGGATTAAGATTTATATCAAATAGAGAAGAATGAAACATGGGAATTGGTTCCAAGGCCGAAGAAAAATAATGTCATTGGAACAAAGTGGGTCTTCAGAAACAAGTTGAACGAGGATGGAAAAGTTACTAGGAATAAACAAACATTGGTATGCAAAGGATATTTTCAAGTTGAAGGTATATATTTTGAAAACATGTTTTCCCCATTCGCCAAGATGGAAGCAATCAGATTGATCTTATCCTATTTTTTTTCAAAGAGAATCAAGGTCTATCAGATGGACGTGAAATTAACATTCCTAAACAAAGATCTAGAGGAAGAAGTCTACATTGATCAGCTAGAGGGATTTCAGCTATCAGAGAAGGAAAATTATGTTTGCAGGTTGAAGAAAGCCTTATATGGTCTCAAGTAGGCCCCGAGAGCGTGGTATTCAAGACTGGACATATATCTACAGTAGCAAGGGTTAAAGAAATGAAATGAAGGCATCAATCTCTAAATAAAGGTAAATCAAGAAAATATACCAATAATTGAATTTTATGTTGACGACATTATCTTCGGAAGTGATGATGACAGGATGAGTAAATAAAATTCCAAAGACATGCAGAATGAATTTGAGATGTATTTACTTGGAGATTTGTCTTTCTTTTTGGGTCTCTAGATATGTTAGAGTAACAAAGGTATCTTTATCTCTTAGACCAAGTATATCGGATAAATGTTGAAGAAGTTTGGAATGACATATTGCAAACCATTCAGTACTCCTATGCAGACCAGTTGCAAGTTAATTAAGGATGATTATTCTAAGGATGCAGATCAGAGACAATACAGATTGATGATTGACAATTTACTCTATGTAATAAATTCTAGACCGGATGTGATTTAGGCAGCTGGATAGGTTGCAAGGTTTCAAACAACACCAACAGAATCACATCTTATGGTAGTAGAGAGGATATTCTAATATCTCAAAGGTACAAAAGAGTTTGGATTATGGTATCCAAAAGGGAAGGATTTATCACTCATTTCCTACACATATGCATATTGGGAAAGTTGCATTGATGATAGAAGAAGTACAAGTGGATTATCTTTTTACTTGGGTGAGTGTTTGGTATCATGGTTAAGCAAGAAACATTCATCAATATCCTTGTCTACAGCAAAAGAAGAATACATTGCAGCAATGGATTATTGTACTTAGGTTCTTTGGATGAAGTAGACCTTACATGATATACAAGTAAAGTGTGATGAGCCCATTTCATTACTTTGTGACAACACCAACGCCATCAATATATCCAAGAATCCTATGATGCATTCTAAGACGCAACACATTCTGATCAAGTATCATTTTCTATGGGAACAAGATATAGTGAATAACATCAAGATAAAGTATGTCAGATCAAAAGAGTAGATTGTAGAGATCTTCACCAAACCACTTGCAAGGGAAATATTTGAGTATCTATGACAGAATATTGGATTAGTTTCTGCCCCACAGTGATTCACATGACATCAATATTAATAGGAGTTGCACCTCTTTTGTCACCTAAATGAGCAAAATAATGGTGCTTACAAGCCCATTTGGGTAAGCTAGGCAAGCCAACAGTAAAGGAAAGGGTTAGAAAGATAAAGAATAAAAGATAAGAAAAGAATTAAAATAAGAATGATAAAAAAAATTAAACTGTAGTGCATAAGAACATAAGAACAAGGAACAAACAAGACTCATGCCACCAATGGAAAGGATTGTATTAGTGGAAAGAAAACACTGAAGAGAAAGGGAGACTTTGGGTCCCCTCTTCTTTGAAGGGAGGGATCTTGGACCCCCAAA
This sequence comes from Picea sitchensis, assembly GCA_010110895.2. NCBI lineage: Eukaryota > Viridiplantae > Streptophyta > Pinopsida > Pinales > Pinaceae > Picea > Picea sitchensis. The sequence goes on along the minus strand of SNQJ01S0174967.1, from coordinate 22,654 downwards.
TATTGAGATCTTCTTACAAATGAGGAACTAGAATGAAATGGTGAAGAGAATCCAAAGCACATTCATTCTAGAGGTGATATGAATGGCTAAGTGCAATGGTGCTAGCATACTCTTGATGAGGAAAGAGGATCCTCCAAGAGAATATTAGCAACATAACAATACAAATGAATTCCTTGAAAATGTAGTGCACCCATGGCTTCCTTTTATAGCATAACTTTGAGGCATTATTCAACCAACTTTTAGTGTGAACAAGGGGCCATTTAGGGCACCCTTAGGTCTTTGACCAGCCACCTAGCCGGATTCAACCGAGATTTGGATGTCAAATCGACTTGGAAAATGAACTAGAAGTGGGTGGGAGACCGAACAATATCATAAATGCGTTGTTTTGAGGGATGCGCGGTTTTTTGCGTCCACAGTCGTGCATCATGCGCATGTGCGCTTTTTCTTGCGTTTATGAATGGCACATGTTTGCGCGCTCCCTATGTAGTCTTAGTGCATGCTAATTTTATTGTTGATTGTATAGTTTTGGGCCTTTTGGAAATGCATTTTTGGTCCATGGGTGAACTAATAGCTGTTTGGAGATGCTGGATTCCTGTAACCATTTGCGGACGAAATTTTAGTGATAACAGATGCCCTCTGATGTGTGAGGTTAGGAGCATACCTATAACCGAAATACATCAATGTTTCTTCTATTGATATTACCTGTGTAAGAAAGAGCCTTGTGAGGATTATCAAGAGTGATCCATTGGAAGGAGAGGGGGACCTGTAGGACCCAAGCTTTTCCCAGGGTGTGGAAAAAATAAAACTGTGTACAAATGAGGCAGGCATGCCCCATGCTCGTGTCATGTAACTCAAAATATAGTGACTGAAGCTGTTGTGGACGTAGATCACTGCAACACCTGACGGGGAGGTTTGATAATAACAAAGGATAATTCTGATGGTAAACCAGATCTGAAAAAATAATTAAGGACACCTATGGGAAGTGTCGATAAATGTGCAGTCATTGATAGTCTATTAAATTTCAAAGGTCTTTGGCTAAGATAAAACTACTACAATAGTCGCAAAGTAAGATCCACTGTAACATGAGATAGTGTTGAAGTAGAATGTTAAGGGGGTCAACGGCAACAGATAACAATGGTGGTTTTCCTTGTGTCGTCTGAGACTCCTCATTGTAAAGGTAATGAGAGTCAATATATGGTCTCCCTTCTAGAAACTATGCTGATGTCGACAGAAAGGGAGACACGACGTCGCGAAGTGGAGGGTTTCACATAATCCACTTGGATAACATCAGGAACTGATGAGTAACATGGACGAATTCTAGGAGTAGTGATACTCAAGACTGTCATTGGTTGGGGAGAGATGTAAAGTGGCAGCAACCGTGAAACTAAATCTAGTATCAAGGGGACAACTAGATGATGGTAAATTGTGCCAGAGGTGTGAGAAAATGGATAAACACAGAGATCAAAAGGTGTATGGGTTGTAGGATACTCGGGGTTTATGGATAATGTCATTGATGTCAGGAAGTGAAAAATTCCCCAACCAAGGGCGACAAGGGTTGCTTTGTCGGGGAAAGGAAGGTCGCTAAAGGCGACAACAAAAAGCTATGAAAATGCGTAAAAAGGGTTTGTACAATTACCAAAAGAATAAAAAATAAGTTGGGATAATTGTGAAGATACAGAAACGGGTGCCCCGGTGTAAGAGGGCTTGGCCTGATGAGGGCGCAAGCTGCTCGAAAAACAAGTGGAGGGTGGGGGTCCCATAGGCGGGTTTTTATATTAGGGAAATGTATGGAGGACAATTTGCAGATGGGAAAACTGATGGTGGGTGAAATGGATGGTTAATGATACTGCAGAGGTGCAGTCAAAACTAGAACCATGATGAAGTAATCTAGGAGTCCATTGGGTAGGCTAGCAAAATGAGGAGAAGGGGTATGTGGCTAGTTCTCGACGATGCGTAAGACTATTAAGACTCCCATCCCTAAAGGGTGAAAACAACATGAGTGTCAAAGTGTTAAGGGGAATATGAATGGGACAACTCATGTGGGGGAGAGTGCTATCGGGTTTCAATACCGAAATGCAGTGGAGGTGATAGTACTACAGAGCTGGATATAGGGATCCTAGAGGCAAATATCAGAGGGTGTGACTGGGAGATGCATTTTTATATTCAGAGGGAATGACTACATGCCAGTGTCGATAATATACCTGGAAGAATACCGTTGATGTGTAATGATCAAGTACCTGCACATATGAAAACCGAATACCCAACGTGAACAATATCTGAAGAGAAAGATCATATAATAGTTATTCAATAATATGTGAATGTAAGCATGCGTACTTGATTTTTATATGAGAAAGTGTCCTAGGGAAGGGAATGGTGTAGGTGACGGGGTCCTGATCTCGTGGCTGAAGATGGATCGAAAAAAGGACACCCGGAGCTCTCGGAAATGAGTTTGGAAGTTTGGCAAAATGGACTGTATATAGTTGTAGGGCCCATAATGCCACCTCATTTGTACCTACTATCTTATTGAGTGGATGAGTGATTGTAGAGGGGGTATCGTAAGGAGGTTGCAATGGTTCGCTCGACATAAACCAAATATTGAGATATTGTGGGTTGAAAATGGTAGTCGGGCGTAGAATTTCCCTGGGGAAATGAATTGGAGAATTGGGGGGATTTGGGGGTAAATCCTCATATAAATCATCTAGGAACCATGGGGGAGTAGGGAGTGCCTCAGGTTCTGGTGAAAAGATATGAACCATATCAAGTGATGGGGTAAGGGTACTCACTGGTTTTACTGGATGAGGGGGTGTATGATTTTGAATAAGGACCATTTGGCGACACCTGTATTCAATTATCATAGGACATTGATATGTGAAATGATCAAGTGATTTGCATAGAGAGCAAGGACATCTCATACGTTCGTTGAATGAGGTCACGACATAATGGATGTTGATGACATGTGTTGGGGTGGGTTCTTGCTGAAATCTTTGGCGTACAACTATTAGCGTCTGTCGAAACTGAGGTAATGCTAGACAATGGTGTGTGTAATGACCATATTCTGAACTAATGGCGCATGCGAATTTGGCTCGCAGTCCTTTTCTACTTGTGTTATGGGAGATAGCACTAGTGCTGGAGGAAACGATGAGCGGTGGTGGTGCTCGAGGGAGTTGAATGAGATTACATAACTCGGTGAGAGATGGGCACTTGTTGGTGGGGTGTTCGTCTTTCTTGCATAGCACGCAAAGAGGTTGGACACGTGGGGGTAGTGGAGCAGTGGGCTCCTTATTTTTTTGTCTGCCCCCAGCTGTAGCAGGGGTGATAATGAGTGGGGGTGTGGGTGGGACGATGGGAGTAAGTATGGGAATCTGCATCGAGATTCCTTCTGTTTGGGGAGGAAGTACAAACCCACCTAGTCCCCCTCAAGGGTCAGGTATGCAAAACACTCACACTATGGATGGAACTAATCCTCTTCTTGAGGAAGGAGTTATATGACTAGTGGGACATCAGAGATGAAAGGGGCCTTGGTGGGAGGGAGAGTATCTTTAGTTGTCGTTCCTTTGGTGGAGACGACACATACTTGTGCGGAAGGATGGATGAGTGGTGGTGCTCCATGGTATGTCCCTAGTAAGGATGGGTCCTTAAAAATTTTGGGGCCCATCTCAATGAGTGGATAGGCATCCAGATTAGTGTGGATGAAAGGGAGGATGTTGTCGATGTTTGATGAAGGGTTAGGCTCATAATGTGATACCTGATCAATGGTAATGATCTTTCCGTTATGGGGAAACATCATGGTTCAAAACACAGAAGATGCGACTGCCTTCATAGCAYACATGTAGCTACAACCAAACAAAATATTSTAGTCGAGTGGGGCATCGATAACCTCAATGTCAATAAGGATAGTTTTTCCCCTGAGTTCAACAGGGACATTTTGGAAGAGTCCCTCAAGAGAYGAGGGTTATCCGTCATAARCCCTCAGAGTAATAATGGATGGTATTAGCTCTGGAGTAGGGATGATTTTAAGGATGAAATTTTATATTAAAATTTAGAAACATGGGCTAATCTTACTAGTCCTTAATATGCAAAATGTAAAATGTTTGGCGATAGTTTTGTAAAACTATTCAAATTTCGAAGGATTTTATATACTTTCTATAAACTTTTGGCAATTTTTAAGGTAAAATAATTTTATTCTATGGAGTTTGGGCGAATCGTTTTTAGAAAAAATGGAAATTGGCGAATCGTTTTTTGGGAAAAACGATGGAAAATTAGCCCATTTACGAAATTTAACCCCTAAAATCATCTATGCTCTGGAGAGCCAAGTTTCTACCAAATGGTTTTGGACATGATGCATGTGGATGCACCTTCGTCAATGATGCAACGGTGAATGGTGATGTTCTGGATTTTAATCGGTATTTGAAAAGCGACAAGAACGGGGAGACATGATTCTCCACTATCGAGATCAAATGTGATGAGTCGAGTATCGGCAGGGTTGACTGCCCCTGGAGCGGAAAGTAATGACTTCCATTGAGTAGGAAAACTTTGAAGAACTTCTAAGACTGACATGGTAGCGGGGGATTGGGCCAAGTCATCGACTAGACTATAATTTTAGGCTGCCCTAGCTTGAGGTTTATGGACATTCCTTCGCAATGGGATGTGAGGGCTGTGAAGAGGTGTTTCAGTATTAGGGCACAGAATCATCAAAGGTGGGTCATTCATGACTAGGGTGGCCTATGAGGTAGTGGGATTCGGGTCAGAGGGTGCACTGTATTGATGACTGGGCATTTGTAGAAGGACCTCTTCCTCACCAATGAGGAGGATATTTCAATCTGCCGAAGTGCCTAGGTTATGATATGGTCCTACCTATGGTGGGGCAGGGTGCATCTCTTATTGGGTGTTCATCACCCCTTGATGTGGTATGGGGTTTTGCAACACGGCCGGGGGTGGGCGCTGCACATATGGTTGTGGGGCCTGCTAGGGGGAAGGCGGGGCTGGCGGATGTGGTCCATTACTAGATTCTTTCATCCATTTGAAGTCTGCGATTTGGGGGCAATGGTATGTATAATGGCCATACTCACCGCAAAGGGCACAAGGGAAGTTTGTCTGAATATTGTTGTTGTTCTTTCCTTGGCGTTTGTTGTTATTTCCCCCTTGAGGGTTCTGGTTCCCCTGGTTCTGGTTGGCCGCTGTAGGTTGGTTCTACTGGGGTTGGTTTTGGTTTCCTCCTGGTCTGAGATTATTATTGTTTCAGTTTTTCCCTTTCTTTCTAGCATTGTTCGACTGATGGGATGGATTAGTCGTATTCAATTGTTCAAAATTTTGGTAGTTCTGAACGAGAGATGGTTGAACAAAGTTAACCCCAACATGTGGTTGTCCTTGTGGTGAAGGAATAGGCTGGGGGGGACCAGGAAATGGAAAGTACAGATTATGTTGTGGTAACGATCCGTAGGATGCATAGGAAGGCATGGTGGTTTCACTAGTGCTTAGGTGTAAGCAGAGGTGGAGGGGGTACCAGAATTAGGTTGAGGTATGGGGCATATTGTGGGTGTTGGTGGTGGTCCGCTAGTGGGCGGAGGAAAGGTCAAGGGGTATGGTTGTGGATAAGGTGGAAGATTATAATAAGGGGGTCCGCCATATGTAGGTGGATATTGAGGGGTTCCATACATTGGTGGTTGTTGGGGATGTGAATTGTGGTGTGTAGTGGTACCAATCAATCCATCCACTGAGTGAGACATCCTAGGTTTGTCCTGGCTGAATGGCATGGGTCTCGGGGCATTAGGTAGTACTGTATACAAGTACCCTGACTGTGAGTAAATGAGTTTGAATTGTTGGGCCTTGCTAATGGCTTCTTCTTCAGACTGGGGGAAGGTGGTGGCCACATCTTTGGCAAGGAGGGGAAAAAGTTGTTTGAGGAACCAATTGAGACATTATTGTGGAGTAGATTCATCTTTGCAGAGACTATGACGCCAACGCCATTCGTGAATGTGGTCAGCGATGTGCATGGCAGAGGTTTTTTTAAATTCCAAGAGTAGTTCGAGGCCATTGTCATGACGAATTGGTAGTTGAAAGAAGGTCAAGAATGCTTTGGCAAAGGATTTGAAGGTCACATGGGACCCAGATTTTTCTTTTACATACCACTTAGTTGATGGGTCAGTGAGAGTACGTTGAAATAACCTCAATCGGATGGAATCGTCCGTGATGCTATTTGAAGAGCACCATAAGTGAAAGGTCATGATATGATTGGCGGGATCGTCTCCCAATTTTCCTTCAAACTTGGGGATGTCTAAAGGCAGTTTGATAGGCATTGTTGGTCATGTGGGGTTGTGCAATATAGGATCATTGGTGAGTTTATTCAGATCCGATATGTTGAGGGAATCCAAGTATGGCATCTGAGGTGGTGGAAGAGGATTAGTTCCATCCATAGTGTGAGTGTTTTGCGTACCTGACCCTTGAGGGGGACTAGGTGGGTTTGTACTTCCCCCTTGAGAAGAAGTTGCCCCCCTGCTTCCATGGAAAGGAGAGTGTGGGGATGTTTGACCTCAGGAAGTGGACCCAAGCAGAGTGGAACCAAGAAAAGATGATCCCAAGATAGTAGCACTCACAGGGGTGTGGGGAAGTATGTTCGATGAGTTGGCAAAACTAGGAACTCCCCCTAGAATGGGAGGGAGATTTAGCAAGTGTCTAGAACAATGGGGGTTCTGTGGGTCCCCTATGATGTCCGACTAGAAAGGTGGATGTGTGCAAATGGTGACGAGAGTAATTAATGAACAAGATACTTTATATAACTTAGACCTTCACAATATATCTCACAATCGTATGTAATCAAAAGAACATCATACATAAATCAATTGATAAAGAAGCATACATGTGGGTAGGTGTATTTTGTCCGCATGGGAGAACAAAAAAAACAAATGCTCGTGTCCTAAAAGACATAACGTCCTTCCTCTCAAACAACACTGGACCTTCCAATAACACTCAATAGTGGGGTCTGAAACCACCGGAAGAGGAACTAGTGAAGGATGAAGTAATCAGTTATAATGAGGGGTAGAGGGTGCATATCCCGAAAGAGCTGGCGATATTTCCAAATAGCCACACAAAATCCAATTCCTAAAATATTTGCAGCCCACAATTTCCACCTGGGTAGATGTCCTAAAATTTGGTCACTAGGTAGCTCGGTCAAAGTGCGACATTTAGATTTTTGGCCTAAGAAATGGGTCACGGGCTAGATCCTGTCCAAGAGGTGGGTGCCTCAAGGGGGGACTCATAGAACAACTGGACCTCAGCCTTCAACCCTTCATGGGTATCTCCCAGCCTTATGGTGTTAGGAACACTTGACTTGAAGGATTTAAAGTTCTCTATTTAACAACTTCTATTGTTTAAAGATGTGAGAACCAAATAATGGGGAGTTATTTGGATGCCTATCCCCTAAATCCTACCTAGACTAAAAAATTTCTGTTGGCACCTCTTGTGGAGTAAAACTTAGTGATTTTTTTAGAAAAAAATTAGGTGTGGTTGTTTGAGAGATTGGGGGTGTGATCCAATCTCATTGAAATTAAGTGGGAGTGGAGAGTTTCGTCAAGAAAAGGGTGGGGTGTTTTGGAATCCCTTTGGAAGAAACTTACTTTAACCTCCACGTTTCGAGATGAAACTGAGTGAGTAGTGACTTTGTGTGTGAATCAAGTGAAAGTGTGCCAATATTTTTAATAATTTAGGTGTCACCTTGCTGCACGTGGACTTCACTTGGTCCTTACAAATCTTGATTACCTAATTAACTAAATGTCATTAGTACAACCTTGTAGAATTTTTAAGTCCCTAGGAAACTAGCATGTGGACATGTGGGTCCTTACTATTCCTTTAACTCCTTAATGTGATTTAATCTAAGAAAGCTTTGAAACTATCCTAGATTATGGACATGTGGGCATGTATGGGCCCGTTACAAAACCTTAAAACTTCCCTAGTGATTTAATCTAAGAAAGTAAATTTCAACACTATCCTATTTTTGTAGCATGTGGGCATGTATGAGACCTATTACAATCTTAAGATGTGTTTGAAAAAATAAACTAAGAGGAGTCCCAAGGGGGCTATTGTCCTCTCCTAAATATTTTTTCTTTCTTAAGGGAGATGAAATTTTCCTTCAACCTCTTTCTGATTCTCAAGATCGCTTTGGGGCGTGAGAGAAGAGCATACTCAACGATTGATATCCAATTTCTGGTCCCAATGCAAGTTTTATATGTGATGTAGAATGATTCCAACTTAAACTTTAATCAAAGCAAGCCATCCATGTGGCAACATGAAAGAAAAAGAGGAAAAATAATGATTTTTAACCCCCTAAGTGCATATGTTTTGACTATTCCCTTTATATGGAGAGGGAATGTAAGTGTGGTGCATATTACAATATGCATAGAATCAACGTTAAGAAGGCTATGGACCTTCCACAGATCACAAAAAGCTTACAATGTGTGTTTTTCTGCACAGATGCACGAGCCTCAGAATAGACAGAGGCGCTCTGAGCGCCAATGTGTGAATTGAAAGCGATTTATGGGCGCAGGTGCGCAGAGGGCGTTGAGCGATATAGTGGTTTTGGTGCACATGCACTGAATACGCGCCTGTGGGTTAAAACATGCGTTCACTGTCTGTTACACGGTCGTGAAGAAAATTTTAGATGAAATTTTCTTTGCTCAACTTAGAACTTGGCCTTTTGTAGGTTGGCTTGGGCTGGTTATGATCCCTGAAAGTTAAAGAAACAAAAATAATAAGTAAAATAACCCAAATGGGGTAGTAAATTGATACCTTTCCCCAATGGAGTCACCAATCTGTTGCACCTCTTTTGTCACCTAAATGAGAAAAATAATGGTTCTTACAAAACCAGTTGGGTCAGCTAGGCAAGACAGTAGTAAAGGAAAGGGTTAGAAAGATAAAACAAAAAATATAAGCAAAGAATTAAACTAAGAATGATAAAAAAAATTAAACTATAGTGCATAAGAACATAAGAACAAGGAAAAAACAAGACTCATGCCACCAATGGAAAGGATTGTATTAGTGGAAAGAAAACACCGAAGAGAAAGGGAGAATTTGGGTCCCCTCTTCTTCCAAGGGAGGGCTCTTGGACCCCCAAATATTGAGCTCTTCTTACAAATGAGGAACTAGAATGAAATGGTGAAGATAATCCAAAGCACATTCATTATAGAGGTGATATGAATGCCTAAGTGCAATGGTGCTAGCATACTCTTGATGAGGAAACAAGATCCTCCAAGAGAATATTAGCAACATAACAATACAAATGAATTCCTTGAAAATGTATTGCACCCATGGCTTCCTTTTATAGCATAACTTTGAGGCATTATTCAACCAACTTTTAGTGTGAACAAGGGGCCATTTAGGGCACCCTTAGGTATTTGACCAGCCACCCAGTCGGATTTAGCCAAGAATTGGATGTCAAATCGACTTGAAAGCTGAACCAAAAGTGGATGGGAGGCCGACCAATATCACAAATGCACCATTTTGAGGGATGCATGTTTTTTTGTGTCCACAGTCGCGCATTGTGCGTATGTGCGTTTTTTTTTGCGTTTCTGAATTTTTCATGTGCACGCACTCCCTATGTAGTCTTAGCGCATGCTTATTTTATTGCTGATTGTATAGTTTTGGGCCTTTTGGAAATGCATTTTTGGTCCATGGGTGAAATAATAGCTGTTTGGAGATGCTGGATTCCTATAATCATTTGCAGATGAAATTTCAATGATAACAACAGGATAGGGGGAGAGAAACATAAGTCTTGAAGAATTTCAAGTAATGAACCTTTTTAAATGATTTTCATATACATAAAAAAGTTACATGAGGAAGCACCATGAAGAGAAAGGTCAGTAGAGACAACAAAGGCCTATATATATGGGGAGCAGCCCCAAGAGGAGGATTAACCTTTTTCATTGATGTCAAAAAGGGAGAGATAGATAAAGGCATGAAGACAGAGAGAGAGAAGCATGCATAAAGGGGGAGCGATGATCACAGAGGGAGAATGGGCATAATTATTTTCATGCCTAAGTGTTGCCATCAATGAAAAAGGGGGAGATTGTTGATAATTTGGTTGTCATTGATGTCAACCCTTGAAGAATCCTCGACAGTGTGGTTTTGGTACCCAAATTTGGTTTAGGAATATGGACATAAAGGACAGAGTAAATGCATACAAGACCCTCATAGATGCATAATACTCGTTGTTCCATTTCCGATGATATGTGGAATGCCACGTTGTTCCTCACAGTTAGGGAGATATGACTTTGTGACGTTTTAATCCCCGAGGAAGTGGTCAAGAAGATCCTAGTTGGTTACAAGTCTTTAATGAAAGGGTAAATTTGGTGTAACAAGAAAACCATAGAATCCCTAAATTATGGAGAGGAGTTATCTAGAAAAAGTATAAATATTCCTCAAGGAGTCATTCACAAGAACACTCACACACTTATTCATTGCTTATCTTTATTGTGATATAGTGATATTTTTTCTAAGGTTGTAACGTCATTTTCTGAGGTAGCAAAGAAAGGTCGAAGGTGAAATTTTTGGAGTTGTAGAAAACCCTAGTTTTAGAGGTATACGTGGGTTGCATGTTAGAAAGGGAGTGTATGTACACATGCTACAATGGAGAAAAGTTCATATATACACGAGAAGTAGAAGATAAAGTCGTGTATTTGTAAAAAGGCTCATGAACAATTGAGTAAATGTTGGTACCAGGTCTCTAAAGTCTGAAGGAAGTCTACAGGTCAACATCTTAGATTTTCAAGGCAACTACAGAGGTATTGGTATGGTTGTATACTTGTTTTGATGGTTACTTCTTGTCATGATCTGGTGTATGCTTGAGGCATATTTGGTATGGTTGGTTTGGTATTTGGATATGGTATATCTTGGTTACTTGTCTTAGTGAGGAGCACTCTTATATCTGGTTCAACATATGACATGGTTCTTATAGTTCAAATATTTTATTTTATTGTACATGTTTGAGGCATATTCATGTGGTATGGTGGCATATGCAAGAGAGACATGCATTGGTTCTTTGAGATACTACATTGATGATATGGTACATATTTGCATATGGTTGATAGTATGGTGTATGGTATAGGTTACACATGGTTGACGATCTAGTTCATTATTAACTATTGATATATGATTGATGCATGAGATAGTATGCATGTTGGTATACAATAATGCATGGTATGGTACATGTGTTAGTTGATTGAAGAGCATATACAGGTTGATGAGATAGTGATGGTGACATAGACAGAGTGAAAGTGATAAAGACAGAGTGACAAAGACAGAGTGACAACGACAGGGATAGAGTCATAAAGACAGTGGTAGTGATAGAGGTAGAGTTTGTGATAGCGACAATTGGTCTACATTTATATTTTATGGAGGTTTGACGGGGCAAGGATAGGTGGTTGGAGCCAAATAAATTAGGGGGTTGTAGCCTCCTTCTGGTTGGAACCATATAATTTAGGGATTTGTTACTTCATTTAGGTTGCAGCTTAAGAATAGGGGGTTGGAGCCTCCTTCCAGTTATAGCTGGAGAATTAGGAATTTGGTGCTTCCAATGAATGTATTCTTTTGATATAAAAAAAACATTTATTTTGATATAACTATTACTTGTAATAGTTGTATTATTCATTGGGAATAGTTATATCAAAAGAATATCTTAGCATCCATCTTGGTAGGAAGGAAAAGGGTGAATTGATATCTAATACAAAAGGTCAATCAAAAGAAGGAACATTTTTTGTCGAAGGAGTTGGAGGACCAATCAAAACAAAAATTGATTGGCTAGTTGACTTAGGAACTGAGGTTAGTGGCCCAGTTGAAATAGAAATAGAGTTTGACTTCCCAGAAGAAGGAATGAAAATAAGAATCGATGAACCATTGTCAGAAACAATGTCAAAGGGACCATCCTACAATAATCCAGAGGAATCATTCGACAAATTAATGCCTAAATACTTCTCATCAAAAAATGCATTTCCTATGATAATGATTTGTCATTTGAGAGGGTCAAATAGTTGATAGGAATTGGACCCTTTAGAGTAGCTCATCATGATGCAAGAATGAATCAAGTTGCATCCAATTTCTTCCTGCAATCATTTGGAATATGAGCTCAAGAAACATAATTGAATACACAGAGGTGGACGACAGAGGCATTTCTTCCAAACCATCATTTGACTAGAGTCATGGAACTGATCGCTCAAGTTGAAATACAATTTAGGATATAGTTTTCACAATAAACAAATTTATCCCATAAGTGAGTGAGGATATCTTTGGCCTACAAAATACATCGAACCGTTTTTACCAGGGTTCAATTCTTTATTTATGCTACGCAATTTTGTTGAGGAGTATGAGGAACATACCACTTCTACTCAATACCATATCAACCAGATTATTCCTCAAATGGTCAATTCACATATTCACCACCATTGTTTGATCTCAAGCACTTCATAGGTCAACCACATTGGTTTTCAGCTAATGCCTTAAATTCCTTAAATTTTTTAAAGACATGACTCTTGTTTTTCAAGAAATACACCCAAGTGAATCTAGAGAGATAATTAATAAAGGTCAAAATATTCGTTACACCTACTAAGGAAGGGAGATTGATACAACAAATATCATTGTGAACCATCTCTAGGAGGTTGTGTGCTCTCCATGCTTTTCCAGAGTCGAAGGGTGCTTGATGATTCTTACCCAACACATATATTCTACAGATTCCATCAGAGGGAAGAAATTTAAGTATACCAACTACCATATTTTGCGTTTCCATCAACTTCAGGCTTCAAAAATTTAGGTGTCCATGTTGTTCATGCAAAATTTGACTTCATTCATTAGTGTGAGAAATAAAAACAATCAATTTAGTGTCGGATTGAGTCAAGTCACAAAACTTGTACAAACCATCCTTTGGATCGAGAAACCCTTTGGTGACAATCGAATTACCATTTTTCATATCCCTAATAAAGAACCGATCTGGAAAAAAATACATAATCTTAAACTTTCACTTAAATTCAACAGATGATAAACGTCGACAATGTTTCCATGTTGACAGGGAAAATCACCATGACCAACAATGTCAAGAGAAAAATCATTAGCAACATAGATATTCCTCTCTGCAGCTTTATCCAGGGATGAAAAAAAGGAATCATCCTTGGCCATATGATGAGTGCATCCAGAATCGACTACTCATTGATTTTGCATGCAATGAGAAAGCAATGCTTGAGAAGTTTCAACTTGGAAGTCACAATTATTAGCAGGTCGATGAATAGCCAATACATCTCCTTCAAGTCAGCTGACACTCTCCTTTAGATAGGGATTCTTCTTCCAACAGTCCTTCTCAACATGCCCAATATTTTAATAGTAATGACATGTTTTCCTCTTTCAATTCTTCCGGGTCGATGTTGACTCATCATTCTGCACTTCAACTTTTTGTTCAAGGTATTCGGGTCAGTGCACAATGATATCCAATTGGCCTCTTTGGCTATTATTCACCTTTCCTTTTCCCTTGAGAAAGTGATATTGATGTTTTCCACCAAGCTTCCCTTCATTAAGCAGTCTGTGTCGATTATTGATCAGTTAGCCACATAAAATGTCAAACTTATAATCCTTATCGTCTTCTTTGTGTTCCTTCCAGTTGGTTTAGACATGAAAATGAACATACTGAATGATGTTCTCAGATTCATTGGGACCATCTCCATGAGTTGTCCATATTTCTTTTGATATTTCTTTCCACATTCTCTCAATTTCAAATGTAGCTCTTTTACATGCACCAAATAATCCTCAATTCTTTTGAAGGAGTGAGGATCGAGAGAGATCAACTCTTTTTCAAATTGCATGACTTGAATTTCATTGACTTTGTCGAATAAATAATTCAACTTATTCTAGAATTGATGAGGACAGTCGATTCCACTGGTATGGAATTAAATCTCCCATGAGATATAGGTCATGGTGACCCCCACGACCCCATCCTTATTTCTATCGATAACAAACTTCATCTGGTCATCCGTCGGATTTGGAATCACATTTTTCATATATTGCCAAAGTCTTTTACTCTTCAACAAGGTTTCCATATCTAGTTCCCAAATAGAATAATTTGATCCGTTCAGAATAACAGGATAGATATTTGAAACCATATTTGATATCTAACAAATATTATTTTTTTCCACGAGTTACATTTGACAAATCAATGACCTAGATTCAATCACAAATAGATCCAACTCAATTGGATTTATATGCAACAGGAGAGGTCTAAACCAATCGCTCAGATAACATGTTTGGGATTGGGTGTAACCCTCTGAGAAGAAAAATAAATATGCAGGATAATTGAAGAGAAATCACTTCACGAAAAAATTGGTGGTTTCTAAAGACACCACTACAACACTTAAGCACGACGCATTGTGATTAGAACGTCACAATGCATATTGAACATCTTGAATTGCATTTTAGAATGACCCATGAGGTCCTTTATTTATAGTATAAAGATCTAATGCACTTCCTTAAAACTTAGAAGATATTGTCCACATATAACCTTTGGTGGTTGGAACATATCCCAAAATATCTATGATAACAATCCAACTAGTCAAACTAAGTAGAACCGACCATCCATTCGTCCAACACGTAGTCAATTGCTCGAACGGTCGATCCATCAAATGATCATATTCGACTACTAGTCAACTTTCCAACCGAATGTCTAGTTGAATACTCAACCAACTGAGGTCAACTAATGGTCGACTACCCGACTAATTGATGTCGACATCTAGTAGACCACCTGACCAACTATCTCTAGTTGTTAGTCAACCATCCGACTGACTATCTCCAGTAGAGGTGGGATGAACCATCAGAACTGAGGTTCCAACAATGTCATTTTTTATGATGCATTGAAGATATTCTAATGTTTTCTCATTAGGAGTAGAATACAAAATCAAATAGCATATTAGTGAGGTTTTGATATAAAATTTTGTGATTGATGAGGCTTTGGTTTTTACTTCTAGTTGTTAAAAATCATGAAAAGTTGCTCTAGACAAAAGTTTTTTTTTTCTTCTCTGTAACTATGTTTCAATTACTACATAAATGGAATTCATAATTCACAAGAAATATGGTTTCCATGGGACACATGTAAAACCTAGTTCTTACTCTAAACACAATCTCTTTAAAATATTATTTCAATAACAACTCTACTTGTGAAATAGGCCCAGAGAGACTTGACAAAACAAATATTGAAAAAAACATTAACTCTAAATAATAATTTCTTCTTACTTATGTTTCAACATACTTTTCTTGATACTCAATATCAAGATTAATCGAAAGCTACATATTCTTTTTGCAAGACTTGTTTATCTTCCATTGCAAATGATTAATAAATTTAAAGGAAACAACTCGACCGCAAATGAACATTAAAAAATTGAAGAATTTCATATCTAAAGAGAAAATCAGAGTATGGTTAAAGTAGTTCAATTGCTTGAGGAATAAATGATAGCTTAAATATTATATCTTATTGAAATTTTGATGTAGGGGCATCAAACTAATTCTTTCCCATGAACTCTCATCACGAAAAAATTGTGGCAAAAGAGGGTTGAGCCATTGATGAAGTTTGAGACACCTAGAATCCTTCCCATCAACAATCGTGATCCATCCACACACTTTTCAAAACCTTTTAGTTTGTTGCTCCTTGTTTTGTGTGAGGCATTCTAGGCCATTACATCCTCCATCCCTCATGCAACGACACACTTTTCCAAAAATATTTGTTAAATTGTTTAATGTTTGATGCAGCTCAAGATTAAATACCATGCGACTTTGCTGGAAAGTTTTTGTGGTTTTTGGCAATTATTGTTCCTTTTATGTTTTATTATTGTTGGAGAATTTTTTTTGGTGTTTTTTGCAATGGAAAATAGATACGGCCTTCTTTCACTAAGATTTTGTTATGCAATAAAAGTTTTTGGTGAATCCAAATAAGTACTTTTCTTTCCCAATGGCAATCACATCTATATTGATAACTCAACACAGGAATCAATAGTGATTTTATTAAATGGTGAGAATTCATTGTGATTGACCAATTAACCAATCAGGAGATGCCACATAACACTTTTAAGCTCATCCTACTGGGTTTGGAATATAGTTTTCTGAGCTCATTTCCTATCACCCATAAATTTTGCATATGACATCTATTTTAAATTGATTTTTTTTTTTTTCCCAGAATGTGTATTTTTTTTAGTCCTCTTAGAAGTTTCTTATGTGGATTCAATCAATTATTCACCTTTATGCTAATGTGTATTCATATGTTAAAAAAAATCAGGGTTAGACTTAATTTTGGAACTTAAAATGGTCATAACTTACTAATACAAACATTTTTTTGAGTGATGTTTTTTTAATTGTATAAAATTTCATACTCTATGAAATTAAGGAAACTTTTAGGGGACAAATTTCGCGCATGGGCTAATTTTCTATGCTTTTTCCCAAAAAATATTTGTCAATTTCCATTTTTTCTAAAAATGATTCGCCCAAATTCTATAGGATAAAATTATTTTACCTTAAAAATCGCCAAATTTTTATATAAATTATATAAGATCCTTATAAATTTGAATGTTTTTACAAAAATATCGCCAAACATTTTATAGTTTTCATTTTAAAGACTAGTAAGATTCACCAAGGTTTCTACATTTTAAGATCATTTTCCATCCTTAAAATTATCCTTGTATGCAATGGTGATATTAGTTTATATTGATTTGGCCATATGATTAATGATGATGGTAATGGCCATGTATTTGTCATTTGTTTGACTATGACAACAGTGTATTTGAGATAGTCTCTTGATGAAAAAAAATGGTGCTTTGCTTGGCACTATGTATTTGTGATGGGGAGACCTTTTTACATTTCATGTGGTGCATATTTGAGAACTTGTTGGACTTGTATATCATCATGATATCATGTTCAAGTTCTTCATTGAAGCATTCCAGTTGATCAACAATGCTTTTAGCCTATTTTATCACATTCAACTTCATCTTTTGCTCTCATCCATGTCTACTTCGAGAGATTGTTCTTTAACACATTGTGGACTTGACATGATGATTCATTCCTTTGCTATTAGAGGTTATTTCTCACAAATATTTCTTTGTTTGATTCACCTATTCCATAGTGGTGTTTGTGAAGAGTTTGGAGACATATTGGTTTTGCAAATCATTATTCTATCTTGAGTTTCTTAGCACTTTATCATGAGCATATTGATGTTGTCATTGCTGGTCATTCTTCATTTGTTCTTGACGATAGTAGGTGTCTTCTCCTTGCACGTTATCGAGGATATGGTTACAACTTATGGATTATTTTCTATGTTGTTCCACTCATAAGCTTATCCTTGATAGAAACAAAGTTTGAAGCTATCTTTGCCACTTATCCAAGATGTTTTAAGTTGTCATTAAGGGGGAATGTAATGTAATTCCACCTTATTTTAAACATGTTTTTTTTTTTGTTTGTTAATTTGTGCAGGACCTGCGATTAACCTGTGGCTTGAGAAACCGCGACTCAGGGGCATCTAAGCCGTCAAAATCACCCGGGGATCGCACCCGGCCTGAGCCACACCAACCCTTAACATGGTTGG
>SNQJ01S0174966.1:6278-20211 GCA_010110895.2 Picea sitchensis | reverse complement strand
GATTTTTTGGGTATATGTGTATGATTTAATTAGTATATAACAAAGTATATAAATTATAACCATTTATAACCAAGTATTTAATTCAACCATATTTATGGGTTTATTGGATAACCTTTTAAGAATAAAATCACTTTTTAATAGAAACCTTAATTTTGACAATTTCAATGTTTGACCCATTATGTGACCTTAATTTTGGCTTTTAAGTACAACCAAAATAGTGCCCTTAATTGCCACATTTATGACAAAAATTTCCCACAAAATAACCACAAATTTTCAACCAAAATAATGCCCTTAATTGCCACATTTCTGACAAAATTTTCCCACAAAATAACTACAAATCTTCAATCTTTTGTTTGTCAATTTATGATTTTTTTGCCACCTTTTCCCAATTAATTCTCCATTTTCACCTCAAATTGTTCTTTTTTCCAGTCTTTATCGTTATTTTTGCCATGCTATAGTGTAAACAAGATTACCCTTTCATGATGATAATCATAAATGTCAAGGGATTCTTTGGTGTTGGTATGGAGTTTAACTATATACTAAAACTGTTGAATTTTTTAATGCTTAGCTCAAGGACATGTAGTTTCTTTCAATTTACCATGAACTTGAACCATCAACAATGCAACAATACAATTTACAATAGCTGCAATAACCAAGATCACAAGAAGAATAACCATGTGCAAGAACACAATAAGTTATCTTGGGAAAACCCTTCTCAACAAAGGGAAAAACCCAACAATCATTTGCTATAGAGTCAAGAGAAGATCACCCTTTCACCACAAACCCTAGTGCACACAAGAGGGTGCTCTATGACCAAGAAAGATAGCGCCTAAGAGAAGTGCACACTTCAGCCCTACAAGTAGGCGTTGAGATAATGAAACATGAGTGAGTGAGTTTGAGTGATCCACAATGGGGATCTAACTCTTATTTATACATGTCGTAGCACATCAAATGGATGTGTCTATTGGCATAATAGGGCCGACTTGTACAACTCAGAAATATAATTAATCTTTACACAATATTAATTATCTTTACATGGTGGGGTCGACATGTACCCTTTACAATACAAATTAAGGTTTTACCAAAGTCTTACTCTTTGACAATAAAAAGATCTCATACATCCTCTAGTACTTTGCCACTAGGGACACGTCCACTTGTGCTCAGCCACAGGGACGTCACTCTCAATAGAACAACTCAACTAAGTCCATAGGAGTACTATCTGGAGAGCCATCTCAAGTTGACCTAACTAAGTCCATAGGAGTCCAACAAGAGACCATCTAAAGTCATCTCAACTCAGTCCAGAGGAGGACGACAAGAGACCACATGTCATCTCAACTTAGTCCAGAGGAGTATGACTCACCCATCACATGGGCATTCTCACAGATCGTCTCAACTTAGTCTAGAGGAGAATGACTCGGAGAATGTCTCATGAAGCTGCAATCATCAACGCTTCCTCTCATCTAGGGAGGCATTCTTCACCAGGCCAAGTCTCTCACGGAAGTACTCGAACTTTGTTCTGGTAAGCAGTTTGGTGAAGACATTTGCAATCTGCTCGTGTGTAGAAAGGTACTACACGTGTACTTCTTTCCTTTGCACCATATCTCTGATGTAATGGTATTTAATCTCAATGTGTTTTGATTTATCGTGAAACACAAGATTCTTTGAGAGCTTCACACAACTCTGGTTATCACAATTGATAACGGTGCAACCCATCTCATGTCCAAATAAGTCTGCAAGGAGGTTGCGAAGGCACACTGTTTCGCAGACTGTCACACATAATGCAATGTACTCTGCTTCTGGGGTACTCAAAGCCAAAGAAGTCCATTTCCTGCTGCATCGGGAAACCATGGCAGATCCCAAAGTAAAACAACAACTAGAGGTACTCTTCCAGTCCACTGCACTCCCTACCCAATCTTCATCGACATATCCTTGCAATCTCATGTCTACACCAGAGGCATATCTCAGTCCATAACTAATTGTGCCTCATAAATATCTCAACACATGCTTCACTGCTATCCAAAGTGTCTGTCTCGACTGACTCATAAACAAACTGGGTACACTCACTGCATATCATATATCCGGTCTGGTGTTAGCTAGATACATCAATGATCCAATCAACTTTCTGTAAAGATGTGGATCAATCTTGCCTAAATCAGAAGAAGTCTTGCTCAGTTTCTTTAGATTCATCACCGTCGGTGTAGGCATGGGCTTGCAATCTGTCATCTCGAATTTCTTCAATATCTCCACTATGTATTTTCTTTGACTCAGGAAAATCTCATCAGTCCTCTGCCACACTTCTAGTCCCAAGAAGTAGTGCATCATACCAAGGTCCTTCATCTCGAATTCATAAGCCAATGCATGCTTTCATTCAACAATAAGGCTTTTTGAACCGATGAGAAATAAATCATCAACATATAGGACCAAAATCATGCACTCATCACCATCAATGTTGTAGTATAGGTTTGGATCAACAACACTCTTGCTGAAGCCCAAACTCATCAAGTATCCGTCCGTCTTCTCATACCAAGCACGAGGTGCCTGCTTTAGTCCATACAGGGCTTTCTTCAACCCGCACACATGAGACTCCTTCTCGTGTATCACAAATCCATCTGGCTGCTCGATGTAAACTTCTTCCTCAATCTCACCATTGAGAAATGTTGTCCTCACATCCATTTGATGTAGTCTCCAACCCATGGATGCATCAAGGGCAATAATCGTACAGATGGAAGTGTATCGAGCAACAAGAGCAAATGTCTCCTCATAATCTATTCCCTCCACCTAAGAGAATCCTCTAGCCATAAATATCGCTTTGTACTTCTCGACACTTCCATCAGCTGCATGTTTGATCTTATAGATCCATTTGGAAGTCACTACAGACTTCCCTTCTGGTCTCGGAACAATATCCCACACATCATTCTTCATGATGGATTGATACTCTTCGGTCATGGCATCTTGCCAAACCTGTTAACCTCCTACTTCTCTATGACAAGAAGGCTCAGTATCAATGATGCGGCTCATAGCTCAAACATAGCTCGAAAATCTCTGTGGTCTCTTGCTCTCTCGAAATGTACCACGAGGAGCTGCATGTCCCTCTGCCTCCTGCAGAGTCTGTCGAGACCATGCATGCCTCTTCTGGCCTACTGCAATGTCTCTGGGAACATCAACTGGAGCTATGAGTTCAATAACTGTCTCCCTCTGAACTGCTGAAGGGGGAGAAGGTACTGCCTCTTCTTTCTTCTCGCTGTTAATATCCATCTGAGATTATCTGGATCTTCGGAAGGCTATCTCTTCCTCAGAGGTGACATCTATGCTAACTTCGATTTGTCTCTAACCAGGGATGTAGATCCGATATGCCTTCGAAGATTCACTATTCCCCACAAATGTAGCCTTTCTTCCTGAAGGGTCTAGCTTGGTCCTCTTTTCCTTGGGTACATGAATGTATACTGGACACCCAAATATCTTAAAGTGTCCAACCTTAGGCTTCACTCCGGTGAAAGAATCTTCGGGAGTCATGTTATTTAGAATCTTATGAGGACTCCTATTCTGAATGTACACAACTGTCACAGATTCCTCTGCCTACAGAATCATAGGTAGATTATGATCATGTATCATCGCTTTGGTTGCCTCTACAATGGATTTGTTCTTCCTCTCTGCAACCCCATTCTGTTGAGGGTTATAAGGAACGATGTACTCCCTCTTGATCCTTGTCTCAATACAAAAATCACTGAAATCCCGGGAGGTGTACTCTCCTCCATTATCTGATCTCAACACCTTGATCTTCCTCTAGGTCAGGTTCTCAACTTGAGCTCTAAAACATTGAAATCTTGCAAGGACTCCATCCTTGGTCTTCAAGAAGTAAATCCACGTCTTATGAGAGTGATCATCGATGAAGAGCACATAGTACAAATATTTGTTCAAGGAAGCAACGGTCGTCGATCCACAAACATCTGTATGTATCAAGTCCAAGATCCCCTTGGATCTACTGTCACTCCTCGAAAAGGACCCCTTGACATTCTTTCCAAGAGCACAACCTCTACAAACACCATCATGGTCGATTTGTATCTGTGGAAGGCCTGTCAACATTTTCCCCAGAGTGGGAAGGGCTCTATAATGTAAATGAGCAAGTCTTCCATGCTATAACTCACTCAAGCTAATAGTATCATGTAATGGGGTCTGGACTGGTCGGACAATCAATCTGCACAAACTTTTTTCTCGAACACCAATCACTCGGGCAAAATCCATGCGTGAGTTCTTGTGCCATGCAAGAACTTTTCCTTCAGAGAAAGTAACCTTGTAGCCTTTATCCTCTAAGGAAGAAACAAAGACAAGGTTCCTTTTCATCCTAGGTACATATAGTACCTCACTTAATTGAAGAGGTATGTCAGAATCTAGTTGGAAGGAAGACGATCCAACTCCCTTAACAATATATCTGGCATTATTACCAAGTACAACATGCAGATCAGACTCTTTCTCTACAAGATCTTTAAGATGTTCTCTATATCCAGTCATGTGTCTGGAAGCACCACTGTCAATCAACCAAATAACACTATCAGTAGGAACCGTACCTGAGAGTGCTGAAATGAAGAAGAATGCTTCAACTTTTATGTCTTCATCTCTCTGAGGTGGTTCTGAATCAACATCGACAGTGGATGCATGTTGTCTTCCTTTCTTCCTGGTAGGACAATCTCTCGCAATGTGTCCATACTTGTCACATTTGAAACATTGAATCTTTGATATCTCTTTTCTTTGTTCATGACCTGGAGCTGCTGAAGTTTTCTTGAATGCTTTGATGAAACTTCTTTTTCTTCTGCCTCTCTTTGCATGAGAAGGAAGGGCTTGCTTGTCATCATGATGAGAGTCTTGCACGCCTTTGGCTATAAGTTTGGTTTCCTCCTGAGTGCAATCTGCCCATAGACGATCAAACTGATGTAAATCTGCTCTTCCACTGATACTTTGAATGAATGGTTCCCAATGGCTTGGAAGAGCATTGAGAGTAATCATGACAAGTTCTCTGTCTATTATGGTTTCTCCAATGACACCTAAATGATCTTCGATCTCTGAAATATTCATGAAGAACGTAGTAATGGTGTCATCTTTTGTCATCTTGAGATTTTGAAGTTGATGTTTCAATGTAAGAGTTCTGTTAGTGTTGTTTCTCTCAAACATCTGCTTCAACACATCATAAATTAGATAAGCCGTCGTCAAGTTAGAGATGCGAGGTAGTAGACGATCTCGTACTGAGTAGATGATTATCTTCCTAGCTTTGACATCGTCTGCCTTCCATTCAACCTTCTCTTCATCGGTTGTTGTTGCTGGTAGAGTCTTCTTTATCAATCTCAATAGGTCCCTCTCTTCTAGAGTGATGTGTAATATTGACTTCCAAGCACTGAAGTTACTTGATCCATCAAACCTATCTTCTACCATAGTTCTATTCCTCATTGTTTGCAGATTCTTCACAAACCCTAACGGCTAGGCTAGAAACCCTAGCGTTTTTCAAGAGAAGGTCTCTGGTTTTTTTTTTTTGGACTTATGACTGCCAACAAGAAACCCTAGAGAGTCAAAGGAACCTCAACAAGCTGCAAAAATACTCCAACGTTCTGCAGAAACCCTAAAACCGAAATTCTGTAGAGACCCTAGGGTCAAAAATCAAAACTTCTTCAATTATTGATCTGAGAGTTGCAGGTGGTGCGATGGACTAGGCTGCACCTGCCTGTGCAAAAATTAGGCCCAATGTTCCAAGGGAAAGTGCTAAAACTAGCTTGACAAGGAAAAGAGTAAGGGCCATTTTTGTAGTTACAACAAGAAGGTGACGACTAGCTTGAAAGAGTGTTGGAGTACCTTGTGCAATGGCTCTTTTAGGAACACTGCTTTGATACCATGTTGAATTTTTTAAAGCTTAGCTCAAGGACATGTAGTTTCTTTCAATTTAGCATGAACTTGAGCCATAAACAATGCAACAATACAATTTACAATAACCGCAATAACCAAGATCACAAGAAGAATAACCATGCACAAGAACACAATAAGTTATCTTGAGAAAACCCTTCTCAACCAAGGGGAAAACCCAACAATCCTTTGCTATAGAGTCAAGAGAAGATCACCCTTTCACCACAAACCGTAGTGCACACAAGAGGGTGCTCTATGACCAAGAAAGATAACGCCTAAGAGAAGTGCGCACTTCAACCCTACAAGTAGGTGTTGAGATAATGAAACATGAGTGAGTGTGAGTGATCCCAATGGGGATCTAACTCTTATTTATACATGAGCTAGCACATCAAATGGATGTCTATTGACACAATAGGGCCGACTTGTACAACTCAAAAGTATAATTATTCTTTACAAAATATTAATTATCTTTACATGGTGGGGCCTACTTGCACCCTTTACAATACAAATTAGGGTTTTACCAAAGTCTTACTCTTTGACAATATAGCAAGGGATCTCACACATCCTCTAGTGCTCTGCCACTAGGGACACRTCCACCTGTGCTCAGCCACATGGACGCCACTCTCAATAGATCAACTCAACTAAGTCCATATGAGTACTATCTGGAGAGCCATCTCAAGTCGACTCAACTAAGTCCATAGGAGTCCGACAAGAGACCATCTCAAGTCATCTCAATTCAGTCTAGAGGAGCACGACAAGAGACCACACACATAATCTCAACTTAGTCCAGAGGAGTATGACTCACCCATGACATGGGCGTTCTCACAGATCATCTCAAATCAATCCAGAGGAGAACGACCTGGAGAATGTCTTATGAAGCTGCAATCATCAACAAAAATTCCACCCCTATATATGTGCATGTATAAATATATACTAAGACGAACAAAAGTTCGTTCACATAGAAATTATCCAAAATACTTGGAATTTAAAAATATCCATAAGGATCATAAATAATATATAAATGTATAGGAGAATGAATATGATAAGATGAGATAAAACAATGAGAATGAGGGCCCGTTTATATACCCTCACATGGATGCCCTTTATTGAACAAACACATCTTTTAGATACAACACATCTTTTTATTTATGATGTATTAATTATTCTTTATTTATATCTATTTCTATATATTTGTGTTCATAACATATACCCCTTTGGGTGAGAGGGTATAAAATTGCATACAATCTTGACTTTACATTCAAACAATCTTTGGCTATGAGAACAAAACTAAGGTGTATTTTTTCCACCAAAGTTGTCGAGGACTTGCTTTTTCCCTCATTTGCAAAGACCATATTAGCATGCGAGTCCCCATTAACAACACCTCCACATTACCACATTAGCAATGTTTGACACCTTATCATTACTACATGCGTCATAAAGACTCTGTTTACTGCATTTTTGTAGGGAGTATCCCTATTCGATTTTGAACCTTGATCATCATCATGGAAATTCCTTCATCTTGCTATTATACACTAGCTCAATGGACCCCAAAAAGTATATATATTCATTTGAATAATTTCAAATGAATTATGAGGATATTATTAATATCATATTTTATAGTCAAATCCTGCTAGCATGATTGGTTTTAAAGGGTTTCGTTTGTAGGGAAACCCAGGTTCAAAACCCATTGTAGTAGGGAGTAGACACCTAAAATATCCAACCAACTAAGGGTTGGTGTGGCCTAGGTCGGATGCGATCCCCAGGTGATTTTGATGGTTTAGGTGCCCTTGAGTCGCGATTTCTTAGCCAAATGCTAGTCTTGCAAGTCATTGATACACTGGCAAACGAAAAAAAATATATCATATTTTATAATATGATTTAATGTATAATGATCATGAGAATAAAGAAGCACATATTTGTAAATAGAGTGGACTTATTTTAGTTACTATTGAATTATTTTCTCAATTTTATAAAGCACAAAAATAACTATGGTTTTGATTTAAGAAAGTGGACAATGTCTTGATTGTGCAAAGTTGCAACATAAGAATCGAGAAATTTGCCCTCTTCAAATATAACTACATAGACAATCCATCTTACAAAGATTTAAACTTGGAGCCATTAAAAGTCTCGTTAACAATACTCTTTAGATAGACACATATTCCACTGCTTGAAATATAATAATAATAAAAATACAATAATAACAATAATGTATATGTAAATAATAACAATGAATCCAACAAGAATTACAAATATATGTTGAGTTTTATTGTATTTTGCTGAATATAAGTGAGAGTTATCATTTATTCTTCCTCTTTAACATATAGTTGACTACTTGAATATTTTGGGTTGGCAAGGAGGAGTGGTTGAAGGAATTGATGTGGCCTAAGCAAGTGAAACAAAGTGTACTCAAAGCTTGTTATTTTTCAATTTTGATCCTGCTTTTATTATTAATCTTTAATATGTATTTTTTCTCATGTTATTCTTCCTTGAAGCTTTGTGTATATAAATATATGTTGGGTGAAAGATCTAAACTTGGAGCTATTAAAAGTCTTGTTAACAATACTCTTTAGATATCCCCTAGACACATATTCCACTGCTTGAAATATAATAATAATAAAAATACAATAATAATAAAAATACAATAATAACAATAATGTATATGTAAATAATAACAATGAACCCAACCAGAATTACAAATATATGTTGAGTGTTATTGTATTTTGCTGAATATAGTTGAAAGTTATCATTTATTCTTCCTCTTCAACATATAGTTGACTACTTGAGTATTTTGGGTTGGCAAGGAGGAGTGGTTGAAGGAATTGATGTGGCCTAAGCAAGTGAAAACAAATTGTACTCAAAGCTTGTTATTTTTCAATTTTGATCTTGCTTTTATTATTAATCTTTATTAATTTTGATCTTCCTTTTATTATTAATCTTTAATATGTATTTTTTTCTCCTGTTATTCTTCCTTGAAGCTTTATGTATATAAATATATGTTGTTCTTCCTTGAAGCTTTGTGTATATAAATATATGTTGGGTGTTATTATATTTTCCCAAAATATATGTTAAAAGAATGTTATTGTTATTATTCTTCCTCCTTGAGATACACTTCACTATTTGAGTAGTTTGGGTTGTCATGGGGGAGTGGTTGAAAGAATTGAAGTGGCCTAAAAAAGTGAAAATGAAGTGTGCTTGAAGAGAAAACCGAGCAAGTCCAAAGTCAAGCATTGAAAGAAGAAGACAAGATGGAACCAAAGAGTGCTAGTCTAGAAAGGAATGATACAAATGAGTTTTCTAAGGATTCTTAGGACAAGTAGATAAAGAATAATAGCTCATGGATTAGAAATAGTGGCTAAAGTATTAGAGGGAACATCCTTGTCGTAGAGAGAACTTATACACATTCACAATAAAGGAGTAGAAGGAGGATCCTTTGAAACTAATGTTGATGGAGGCTACATATCAAATCGATGGTGAAGAAATGTCGTCTCAAAATATAAAACATATTGAATGGAATACCATTGAAATACCTAATGAAAAAGAAACATTGCTCCATGAGTTTTGTAAAGTGAGTGACAAGTAAAGTAGTTAGATTTGGCTTAGATTGGGCAATAATGTGTATGAGATGAGAAAATTGCTATCTAGAGCTATGGAAATTATCTAATTGGAAGCTCCAATTGTGGCTACAAGGTTGAGGTTTTATCGATAGTCAATTTTTGATGGTGATTCCATGGATGTTATTACAATACAATAATGATTTTGAGAATTGTTCCCTATGTCAAATTGGGAATCAAAATACATTTAAACTAGAAAGTAGAATCATGTTGGGCTCAAAATAAACCCAAAACATAACCGAGTTAAGAATCATTTATAGTGTTTTTCCCACAAAGATAGCTTGTTGACAAGGAGCATTTAAGTTCACATTTAGTTGAGTGAAATAGAATCATAGTCAATACCATAGGAACCTGAAAATAAAGACACATGAATGAAAGAAACTTGAGATTCAATAATAATAATAATAATAATAATAATAATAATAATAATAATAACAATAATCATCATCATCATCATCATCATCATCATAATCATCGTGATCTAATTTAAGGTTACGGCCTAGCCAGATGCCATATTGACATATGAGACCCCCCTTGTTTGTGGGCAAGCAAACCCCTTGCATCGATTTGATTGCTTAGTCTAAAAAGCTATACATGTCGTGATTGTATCCAAATTTGAACCCGTGACTTCCATGAAGGAAGCACATGTTCTTAATCATTAGGCCCACTATTGTTGTACTAATATGGTGTCAACATTAGAATCCATAGTTTCTATATCTTTGTATGATGACTATGTAGACCCATCAAAGTAATGGATTTTTTTATGAGAATATTTGGAACATTCAATTAATGGACGATGAAGGAAGATAAATATCTGCATTTAGAGCTTCACTTGAGGCATGATAGATTGGTCATGTATTTTTGCTAGATAATCACTCAAAAAGAACTTTAGAATAAATTATTTTATTATATAAACCAATACTTATCTACGCAAAATTAGAAAGAGAACCTACAATTAATATAGATGGTTTAATACTATGACAAACAAATTAAATATTTATTAAGCCAGAGTCCAATGGGCATTAGTTGGAAACTTCAACAAGAGTGGTTTATTGTTAGATTAGATCAAGGATTGCGAGGATTGTTTAGATTCCATAATCCCCATATTAAGAAACACTTAAAAGGGATCACCAAATTGAGATCGACGATGTGGATACAATCAAATGTTTAATTTTGACTCAAGTTATAAATCTCTAAAAAAACAATTAAAAGAGAAGAGTGTAAATAAGGCTTGGCAAGAGTGTTGGTGTAGTTTCCATGCAGCATGGTCACCTCAAAGATGGTTTTCTATTTTTTAGATATCCATATACATCAATGCAAGTAAAAAAAATGGGGTAAACGAACGTGATTTTTGAGTTAAATCAATATTGTAAAAATTGTGAAGTTTTTGACAACCATGACATTGAGAGTTGCTTATATAATTTGAAGAATAAAAATGTATAGTGTAATGTGCGAGAAAAATTCGTAACTTAACCTTAAAATCCCTACTTAAGAGGCAAAGTGCATCAAATCAAGAAATTGTAAGTTATATAAGATCTTGAGAGTCTAATCCCAAGGAAAATATTTTAGAAACATAATTTGTGGAGGTAGACAGGGAAGTGGTTGAGGGTTATTTTCACATCTATTATAAAAGAGATGACTTAAATTTTGAATATCCTATCAAAGGTAGAATGAACTTGAATAATTGCAAGTTATGTTGAGTCATAATTGTACAATTGAATATTGTCATACACTTCTCAAAAACACAAGTGAAGAGAAGTACTAACATGCTCATTGCAGTACCAAAAGTGAAAGAGGTAAATTTTTGAACAAAGCAAGATTATATGAATGTTGCTAGAAAACATGGAGCAAAAACTAGAGAAACTGTTGGTTTGAATGATTTGTCTTGTCCAATAATCAAGAGGAAAAATAAGAGACCATACTCAAACCTTGTGGAACATACACTACAACAAAAGGCGCAAAAGTGTTGCCATTATTGTCACCTTTTATTTCATTTAAAAGTTGAGATAACTTATTTTGTGTCATCTAGATGAGCTAAACATGACATTAACGTCTTTTCCTTAGTCATGTCAAACATTTTATTGTCTTCAGGTGTAACGACCCTGCTTGAATAGATGTATAGGATTATTAATTATAATTAATTTGATAATCTGACTGTCCTAATATGTTAGTTAAAAAATAATTATTTCTTAATAATATTAACTAATTAATTATTATTAATTACTTGTTCATGTCTGTCAATGATTAATTAATTATTAATTGACTCAGTAATTATTTGAGTAAAGAATTAAAGGGGTTAATAATTTAATGTATTAAAGACTTACGTATACGGGGGGGAGAAACATTAAATATGGGGATAAGATAATAAATAAGGGGATAAGGTAATAAAGGAGGGAAGAAAATTAATGAGGGGGAAGAGAGTCGGTGAAGGGGAGATATGACGGGGAAAGAGGCGGAGGGGAGGGCATGATGTGAAGAGGGGGAAGGAAAAATCAGGGGAAGGGGACTGTAGTTCTGGTTATTTTGATTTTCTGGTTATATTGTTGGGTTTTGCTGTTTTGGGGAACCATTTCAGGGGGCACCGAGTTGCTGGGGGTTTTGGGCACAAGGGCCAGGATTCCTTTCGGTTTCCTGGAGCTAGGGAGCCGGACAGGCTGCTCCTAGCTGGCTGAGAGGTTAGTCGGTTTGGGCAGAGTTGAGCAGTGCATCAGGCAACAACAAAGCAACAGACTGGACAACCATATCAACAAAAATTAGCATCAGAAGCAGGTAATTTATTTATGAAATTGCTAAGTTATTTTCATGCCGTAGTTAAATTTTAAATTTTGTTGAATATTATATGCTCATATGTTGGCGAATGAATTATGTATGAGAAATAATTATATGTTAAATTGTATTAAATTTTGTATTTTACGGTCTCTACACATGGTATCAGAGCTTAGTTCACAATCTAGAGCCTTAAGGGCCTACCTACCCACCTACCCAACTTAAGAATGGAACTGTACCCACCCAGAAATTAGATAAATCCAGTCCAAGCTCTAGCTCCAGCTCCACCTAACCTGCAAGACAAGCACACATTTTTATTTATTTAGATATACATATATATAAACAATATGCACTAAAAAAAATAAAAAAATGAAAATAGTATAATATTATGCATATTGCGAGTGTTGAATGAATTTTGACTCTAGTTCAAATAAACAAACAAATAATAAAAACCAAAATATATATATTTATGTCCATTTAAGTGCAACCAGGCTATTTATAAGATGATGTCTTTCACGCATCTTTGGACTTATCTCGTTGAAAACATTTCAAAAAACATGATTACCCTAATCTAACTGGTAAATAAGTACTAAATGAATTTATTTCCATTGCCTTTTTATGCTTTTGTTTTGGAGAAAAGCACTAGCAAGGAAGGTTATATATTCATCCATTGCTTTTCCTCTTTMTTTCTTTGCTTTTGGTCCCTACACACCAATATCAGTTATAAAATTCTCTAGATGGTGGAACAATATCCGCATGCAGAAATGTCTTGCTGGCAGAGCTATCTGGAAGAAGGCGATTGTGGGTTGTGTCGGTAGCTACATCTAGAAGTTCCCCTGGCCATAGTGTTGCATTTAATACATACACCTAATAACACTTCATACTTACATAGCTTCCTAACCGTTCTAGAAAAGAAAAAAAAATGCAAGAATTAATTATTTTACTATAAAAGACAGAACAGTTAGAAAATGCTCAGAAATGTGAGAAATTTATTCTCTCCTTGTAACTTACGCTTCAAATATAATAACATTACATGCTTACATAGCTGCCCAACAGTTTTTGTAAACAATTTTTTTTTATACGAAATTTAAATAATAGGAAGAGGAAACGAGGCCTACGAGAGGCTAGCAGTGGCTGGTTTGACTCCGAACATGGTGATCTACTTGGTAACAAAATACAACATGAAGAAAGTGGCAACTACGAATATTATGAATGCCTGGTCTGGAACCACAAGCCTGGAAACGCTGCCCGGAGCCTTTCTGGCAGACTCATACCTCGACTGATTTCGAGCGATAACAATCGGTTGCCTTTCATATCTACTAGGAATGTCTATACTGACGCTCACGGTCCTCATCCCCCGACTCCAGCCATCTTCCTGCAGCGCCCTTGAGAAGAAAATGAACAGATGCGATAGCGCTTTCGCGGGGCAATTCACGCTTCTGGTTTTGTTTTTCGCATTCATTGCCGTCAGTTCTTCCGCGATAAGGCCCTCCAACATGGCCTTTGGGGTGGATCATTTCGAGTAGGAAGGAGAAAAGGGGAAGAGACACGTGCAGAGCGTCGAAACCGCATCAAGGAGAAGCTCACCGGGGGGTTTTAGATTGCCCAACGCATCCACGAGCTATCTCTAAACGCCCAAACGCACAGAGCGCTGAAACCGCATGGAGGAG
>SNQJ01S0174965.1:0-20150 GCA_010110895.2 Picea sitchensis | reverse complement strand
AAAGAATAATAATATTTTTTTAAAATTTTTAGCAGGTTCAAGCTTGAATAAGGGTTTCCTCACTGATATACATTATCATAACACTAGGGGAGACTAATAACATTGTTTCAAATACTAAAGTTTTCTTGGAATATTAAAACCAAACTCAAAGTAATGTATAGTGTATATTGCAATTGTATGCACCGTATATATAAATTAAAGTTTGCTTGGAATATATGTACAATGTATATATAATAATTAAAGTTTATTTGAAAAATTAAATTAAGAGGATTTTTTTCTTAAAAAAAATTGATTAAAACCAAACAGTGTATATTGCAATTATATGCACAATGTAGATAGTAATTAAAGTTTGTTTGGAATATTAAATTAAGAAGATTTTTAGGTAAAAACTTTGATTAAAACAAAAGCAATACAGAGAGTGTATATTGCAATTGTATGGACAATGTATACATCAATTGTTTTATGGATTGTGCTCTAACTAATGTTTGTCTTTGTTCACGATTAGGTTTCAAACTATATTTTTTTTAGTTCTTTGAATATATAAACCATCAATGTGGACATAGCCACTCTAATTTTCAAACTTATTTAGAATTGCAATTAATTAATTATAATTGTAATTAACATTTATATTGATTAATTATAATTGTAATTAGCATTTATATTTAATTTTTACGAATGTTGCATGATAGCATAGTTCCTTACTTAGAAGGGACTACGCTGCCATGTAACACTTGTATTATATGATTCTCACAAACAAAATTGATAACAACACATGACATATATTTATTGACGTTGGGCATGCTACATAATTGCATGTGGCCATGTGCAATTTCTTAACCATATGACACCAAATTTCTTAACAGTGTAATGATGTGGCCATGTAAACATGAAAAATAGCTTGTCTTCATTAAAATGGAGGGATGTCGTGAACATGGATGATTTTAGGGAATAAATTTTGCTCATGGGCTAATTTTCCATGGTTTTTCACTTATATATATATATATATATATTTAACTTATTGGTAGTGCTATTTAGCTTTGCCACACATATATGAATGTGTGTGTATGCCGAAACACGAGAGTTATGTGTAAATACACACATTCAAATTATCACACACTAGGGGAGCCTGGGTGGCTGAGGTTGAGTATATGAATGTGTGTGTGCACCCAAACATAAGAGTTGTACGGCCAAACAACATAACATTACTAATAATTTAAAAAAAAATTATTTCAAATGTTATAAAGAGCATGATTTGTAAATTGTTATGGATAGCACTAGAATAACTCGTCACAATAGATATTATAATATTCTAAAATATTAGACTATGCAGGCTAATTTTTCTTAGATGCCGGATTAGTTAATTACTAGCTTTTCTTGAATTTATGAAAACAAATGAATATTAAAATGAAATTATAGAAAAAATATATACACCATCCACACAATTGAACACAATAGGCAACCTAGGAGATTCAATACAGGAGAAACCCCAACTAGAAGGTGAGGCCTATGCTCTGCTCTCTTTTATTTAGTTATGAAAATAAAGTAGAAAGAAAGAGGAACTCACTATGGATTTGTCTTTGACATTATGGCTTGAACAACTTCTACAAAATCTCCTACCTCCTCCATTATGCTCTCAAAATACCACTCCTTGGATGCTCTGCTCAACTATGGAACACGTACAATACAAAATAATGGAACCCCTTCTCCTCCTAGCATATTGGTATTTAACATAGCTCGATAGTCATCTAGGGTTAGGGTTTTGACTTTCTCAACCCTCAATTAGTGATAAGTTTTTGACCTTATATAATATTCTTGAACGTCCACATAAGGCTAGCCCCATATGTGTGAGCACTGGGGGGTGACGTGCCATCCACTTGTACCATGGTGGTTAACAAGGTAGATCAACTTGTAGGAGGCATAACTTTTGCATACTAGCTCCAATTGAGACATTTTACACATTGTTGGAAAGGTCTTAGAGTGTAGAACATTGTCAAGGGTGTGTACACAAGTTATAAACATTGTAACCCTAAAAAATGCGATTTAAAGCCTCAAAATGGCTTTGGAAGATTTCAAAACCCAATTTTCCAAAATGGGACCTACCACTAAAATGACCTTGTAAGTTAATTCCTCCATTTGTTTCCGCCCGAAAAGTACCATGAAGATGACAAATTATATGATGGTCTAATCTGGATCATACCTCCCCATTTAAGGAGGATTTTGGTCCCCAAAAATATTTACTAAATGAGGTGGGGAAAATGTTCCTCTACCTTCTCCCTGGAGTACCATTTTTATTTTCCTGGAAGTTTTCCTTTCAACCTAATCTGCCAAAGGTCAAGCTACCCTATGTTGGTTGTGGAGCTTGATTATCTTCTTGATTCATAGGTCTTGTTTCCGTTTCATTTGGACCCCATTACATGACAAGGGGGTGTGGGGGGGATTTCCACCCCACTTCTTTCACTACCAGGGGTCGAGGGGGGGAGGGGGGCATCGAGAAATTTTGGAGCCCTCATCTGGCATGGGATTTAGAGGCAGCATCCTCGAAGAAAAAATTTGGGAAAATTTTCCTTGTAAAATATTGTAATTTTGTAGTCAATATGGACCATTCATAATAAGGTTGCATATTTGACGCTAGAATTTATGTTAGGGATTTTTTCCCTAGAAGGAAACCCTCTTTTATGTATGAGGGAATTTTATTGTGGATGCATGAGAGAGTGAATATTGTATTCTGAGAGAGGATATTGTGAGAGAAAAAAGAGAAAGTTACAACGAGTGTGTTGCAGGTTGTATTCCTTCATTTGTTGGATAATAATAAATGAAGGACCTGACAATTTCTTTGGTGGATGTAGCCCACATTGGGTGAACGACATATATATGTGTCTATATTGTATTGTGTATATTCCTTCTTTTATTTCCTCATTTGTTTTATTTTATTGATTTGGGATCCTATTTTTCTAACAACTAGTATCATAGAGAAAGGAAACTTGTAGGAAAAGAGGGTTCCTGGTTCGAGTGGGAGCAATGATGGAAGATGGAAAGTTTAAGGTCAAAAAATTTAACGACCAAAACTTTCATTATGGAAGATGGAGATGGAAGATTATTTATATTAGAAAGATCTTTACCTACCGTTGGGAGGAAAAACAAAACAGTCAACGAGTATGAAAGACGAAGAATGGGAGATTCTTGACAAAAAAGAATAAGGAACGATATGATTGTGCCTGGCATTGTCGGTGGATTTCAATATTTGAAAGAAAAGACAGTGGAGGATATGATGAACACATTTTGTAAACTATATAAAAATCCCTTGGCTTCCAATAGGGTATTTATAATGAAGCAATTATTTAATATGAATATGTCAGAAGATGGGTTTGTTACCGATCATTTAAATGAATTCAATGCAGTTACTAATCATCTAAGTTCTGTAAAAGTGGACTTTGTTGTTGAGGTTAGGGATCTTCTAATCTTATGCTCATTTCCAGAAAGTTGGAATGTCTTGGTCATGGTTGTAAGTAACTATGTCTCTAGTTCAAATACTAAAATTTGATGATGTTGTTGGTGTTATCCTTAGCGAGGACATGTGACGAAAAAGCACATGTGAGACATCAGATGATTCATTGACCATGGAGAATAGAGAAAGACAAAGGGAAAGAGGAAAGAGTCCAGGAAACCATGGTAAGTCTAGGAAGGGATTATCCAAATCTAAACTAGGAAAGATAGAGTGTTGGAATTGTGGGAAGAAAGGACATCCGAAGAAAGATTGCAGAGCCCCAAAGAAACAAAGAGATGGAAAGTAGGAGTAAAATAAAGAAGCAAATGTAGCAAGTGATGTGTTATAAGATGATTTGAATATTTCATTAGATAATATTACTAAGTCTTGGGTAGTAGATTCATGGGCTTCATTTCATGCCACACCCCATAGGAAATATTTTCAAAATTATGTTCAAGGTGATTTTGGAGAGGTTTTGGGTGACGATGAACCATGTCAAACTGTTGGAATGGGTAAGCTACAAATAAAGCAAAAGAATGTAAACCAATGGTTACTGAAAGAGGTGAGACCTCTACCAGATTTGAGAAAAAATCTAATTTCAACAGGATAGTTTGCAAGTG
This sequence comes from Picea sitchensis, assembly GCA_010110895.2. Taxonomy (NCBI): domain Eukaryota; kingdom Viridiplantae; phylum Streptophyta; class Pinopsida; order Pinales; family Pinaceae; genus Picea; species Picea sitchensis. The sequence continues at coordinate 16,046 of SNQJ01S0174965.1, read as the reverse complement.
AAGGTTGTATATATACATTTACAGATAAGGTATGGAAGGTCACTAAAAGATCATTGGTAATGGAAAAAGGAGAGAATGTAGGCACATTGTATTTATGTACTGGTAATGTTGACTCTTCTATCTCTTTAACTTCTACAGGAGTGGATAAAACATTTTGGCATCATAAGCTTGGAAAAAAGAGTGATAAGGGAATGTAGATACTTCACAAAATGAATTTGTTTCTAGATATTGACAAGTTGATTTGGATTTATGTGAAAATTGCATTTATGGAAAATATAAGAGTCAAATTTCTCAGGGTTGGAAAGGAAAACAAGAGTGAAAAGTTAAATCTTGTGCATACATATGTATGGGGACCATCTCAGGTATCATCGCTTGGTGGTTCTCATTATTATGATACTTTTATTGATGATGCAACTAGAAAAACTTAGGTTTACTACATTCGAAAAAAATATGATGTTTTGGACACTTTTAAGAAATGAGAAGCTTTGGTTGAAAATGAGACAAGAAAAAGGTTGAAGTATCTCATGTCAGAAAATGGAGGTGAGTATTGTCGCAAAGAGTTTGATGATTATTTTACATACCGTGGGATTCGCAGAGAGAAGACAATTCTAGGAAAACCACAAGAAAATGGTGTGTAAGAAAGGATGAACAAGACAATCATGGAACGTTCAAGGAGTATGAATCTGCATGTTGGGTTGCCCTAACATTTCTCGGAAGATTTTGTAGATGTTGTTTTTTACTTAATAAACATAGGGCCTTAAAGATCCTATGATGGTGGAATTCTAGAGGAGGCATGGACATGTAAAAAGGTAAACTACTCATTTCTGAAGACTTTCGGTTGTGAAGCATTTTTCCATATTGATAAAGAAAATAGAGAAAAGATTGAGGCAAAATCCAAGAAGTGTACATTTATTGGATACAATGTTAATGATTTTGGTTATCGCTTATGGGATTATGAAAATCATAAAATCATTAGGAGTAGAGATGTGGTATTCAATGAAAAGGTCATGTACAAAGATCAATTTCATGGAAATAAGTCGGAAAAGGAAAACACATAATACAAAGTGCTTGATGAAATCAAAGAAAATGAAATTCCAAAGGTACTAGAAAATCAAAATGTACAACAATAGGAGCAACATGTACCTCAAACTCTTGCAAGTGTTGTTAGAATATCTACCAGGTTAAGTAGACCCCTTTAATGATACTATCATTCATTGTATTATTTATTGTTGACTAATTCTGGTGAACCAGAAAGTTATGAAGAGGAAATGCAGGTAGACACTAAAAAGAATTGGGAGCAAGGCATGGAAGAGAAAATGGATTCCTTGGTAAATAACCAGAATTGGGACTTGGTTCAATTTCCTACAGAAAAAAGAGCATTGTAGAATAAATGGGTTTATAGGTTGAAGGAAGAAGATGGAGGATATAAGGCCATACTTATTGTAAAGGGGTTTGCACAAAAGAAAGGTATAGGTTTTGATGAAACATTTTCTCCTATTGTTAAAATGACTTTAATTAGGACTATTTTAAGTCTTGTGGAAGTAGAATATTTGCATCCTCAACAGTCAGATGTAAAAACAACTTTTTTCCATGGGGATTTGGAGGAAGATATTTATATGCAACAACCACATGGGTATGAGGTCAAAGGAAAGGATAATTTGGTATACAGGTTGAAGAAGAGCTTTTATTCCCTAAAGAAAGCTCTGAGGTAGTGGTATTTGAAGTTTAACATGTTTATGACATAACAAGGTTATAGTAAATTTCATTCTAATCACTGTATTTATTTTAAGAGGATAGAAAATGGAAGCTATATTATCTTTCTATTGTATGTAGATGATATGCTTGTTCTAGGGTCTAACAAGAAGGATATAAATGTGCTCAAAAGTAAATTATCTAATTCATTTGTGATGAAATATTTGGGTGTTGCAAAGAAAATACTTGGTATGAGTCTTATCAGATTAATCTGTAAGTGTGGACACGGACAGATCTCCCTAGATCCCATAGGAAACTAGAACAAAACATAACATAATGCACAGTTAGCCTTAAACTTCATTATCAAATGAACTAGTTTAATGAGGTACAATTGACATACATTTTAAACGATGCTTGATCTTCGCTAGTGTCGTCCTTGTAGCTCCTTCCTTGGGTTTGCAGAATAGTAAGCATGCCTAAGAATCACAAACCATCAAAGAGAGAAAACAAAGATATATGTATTCTAATGAAGTCTATGCATATGATCAAGGAATTATACAATAGAATACAAGATGCTTATATAGGGAAGAAATGCACTATTGTATTAAGTGAATAGAAAGTGGAGAATACAACCCATGCCTTGATGTTGCATGGTCCCATTTCAATGGCTCTTTGCTTCAACACTCACACCTTTGCTCCAAATTCCTTGAATGAAGAAGATCCACAATCTGTCTTGAAGAACTAAAGAAAAACTCTCAAGCATAACCTGAAGTAGAAATATCCATACAAATCTTAGCCTATTCAACCTTAACCTTTTCCATGAGAGATCCCTCTTTATATAGTGAGAAAGAGAGACGGGTGAGGAGATTAGGATGATCCCACAAAATCAGAGAATCGAGTAAGATCCAAACCGATTGGAGGCCACCTCATCTTCTAGAAGCTTCCCTTACAGCATTCATGAAATTTGACTTTTCCCATGCTTTAAGCATCGTCGCACCCTATGCACAAGCACCATGCGATGACGTCGCAGTCCAGGTATAGTGCAAAGTATGGAGATCAGGCATCATCGCACCCCATGCATATAGCAGGGTGCAACGACCTTCCTTCATATGGTTTTTGGCAGAGGAAAAAAATCACTTTTCCCATAGAGAAACTCTCTTTTAATATTTTTTAGGGAACATGAACACATGTTGTCAGGTGATCACTGAGGTGACCAAAATAATGTTTAACAGAATTCCCCCCAAAGTATGAAGCTGGAACTCGTGATAGCTAAAATACTTTGTAGAATGTGTGTGTCGAAAACAAGGAGCGCATCGATCAGGAACCTGCAAACAAACAAGTATCTACATAATATCATACCATTTCTGAGGTAGGCATTCCCATGCTCAAATTGCAAGTGACTCTAATCATAAGTGTCAAGTGATTCAGTTCCACTAAACATACACTATGGGTCCATGTCATTATGATTCGGCATAGCCACCAAGAATACACTATGGATCTATGTTGTAAAATAATTCAAATTCAGACATAGCCATGAGACATACACAATGGATATATGTGATAGTAGAAATCCATGGATACTCCATCGCAACCTAGATCAAAATGATAAGATCCAGGGTCTTCATTTCCATCGTCTCTAAGTACGAATCTAACCATGTGATTACAGGTGTTGGAGTCGAACATGGTAGAAACCACTTGATTATCGGTCATTAATGAAAACCATTAACAAGTGCAAGGGAAATCACCATTGATGTCAATGACTCCCAAGGTACCTTAGTACAATCCAACGAATGTGAATAAATGAGTTGAAGTCAAACATTCGATGGAATCCGTGACATCCCCAAAAATAAATTGTTTTTGAATTTGCAATTTCTTATGAAATTTATTCCGTTTTTGGTAAATTCGAAATTGGATTTTTTTTCCATTTATGGCAATTTCGAATTTCGAATTTGGTTAATTGTAATTAATAATTATGACTGTTGGGCAGAGATCTGATTTGACCCAACTAACTACTTGACTATGACACTTGTATGAAAACAAAATATGTTATAATTATTGCAGGAGGACAAATGGAACAACCATGTTGAAATCAACTAACCATGACTCCATGAGTGGAGAACATGTTGGAACTACCTCAGGATTGATTGTTACAAGTGGAAAATTAGGAATTTGGCCATTGGCAGCCCCTGAAAATCAGGGATTTGGAAAGCTGCAAAAATTCCCAAGAGGGAAAAATACCTAGGCATTTTTGGTTTTGATATATAGCATATGTCAGGAGGCAGGACGTTGCTGAGTATGCGTGGAAAAGAAATATTGATCGCTTGATGTTATGAACACTATTTGTGAGTGTGAGGAAAGGGAATGTTTTTTGGCATTGAACGACTCTTGTTGAGGAGGAGTTCTGAGTTAGCCCTCATGGATTCATGGTCATGCTAGGGGGTGAATAGGACACGTGATTTTGCCTTCCCTATTCTACGGTTGGGAGGAACATGGTTATTCCCTTTGTATTCCCTCGAATTGGTTCAGATATGTTATTCTACCTCTCCTCTGGATGAATGTTGATTAATTAGATATCTGATAGAATGCATTTGTAAATTCTGCATCGAAGTATTTTTATGGATGAAGCCTATTATAATGTTGTGAAACTTGAATCTGACAAAATGGGCTAAACAAAATCTGAATGAATCCTATCTATGAAATAAATTATAGAACAAATATTATTACTGTTATTTGATATATTCACTGAAAGATACATCTGATTAAAGTTTCTTTGTTGTATGTTTTTGCTATAGGTTAGACCACTGTTATAACTTGATAAATTACAGGATCACAACATGTTAATTGTTATAGGGACAACGCTATTATTATAAAGAATGGATTGATGAAATGATTTGAGGAATTTCAATTGCGTTAGGAATATAATGTAAATTACAAGTAGCATTGCAACCATTGTGTATTAGACGTGGCAAGAATAGAGCTATAATAGATAAAGTAATAAATTAATCAAATAGATGAAAATACGAATTCTAGAAGATTCCTACCATGTCATAAGATCATCTGCCAATAGAACATTTAATTTTTTCTTTCCAATTGTACAGAATAAAAAGACCCAATTGGAACGAATAACCACTGTATTAAGGGATCCACAAAATATTAAGTGATGAATATATACATGCAAATTGTCCATTCGACGATCATTACAGTGGGCGGCATAGAAATGGAATTATATAATCATAAAGTTTTGTACACGTATCATGTAATTGAAAATGCAAACTCCTACCAGTCATATAGAAACCCCTTACACAATCAAAGTACCGACATAATGGTTATATATATATATGTGTGTGTGTGTGTGTGTGTGTGTGTTTATATATATAGATATAGATATATATAAGAGCTCCGGATATAATCCAAGAATTGCATCCTTACTCTACTTTACTCTGATAAACTCAAATCATTGTAACTACCCAATGTTTAGATCCAGTCTAACTATTACAAGTCTAGGAAAAAGCATTTCAGCAGTAAACACAAGGAATGTTGAAATAAAATAAAACAATATAGCGTTATAGATATAATACGAAATTGTCTGTACAATAGGATTCAATTTTTACAGTATAGACCTTCAGAATTTTATAAGTTCCTTTCCATCGAATGCATAACCGTGAGTTCGAATTTCATAGATGTTTGAAAAGGAATCTACAATCTAAAATGACAACCATAGTAATTAAATTGCAAGTTAGGATGAAACTCGAACGATGAGAATATTTTATTAATACAACAGTCATTTCAATACTTCAAACAAATAGGGAAATCTTGTAGATAAATCTTTGAAGGGGTCATTACTTATAGTAGCCGGACCAGAATTTTAAGAATACATTTGGGAATTTCCCTTTTCCAATCACTATAGGAAATCGAGTGAAACTATACCGAACGTCTATAAATCTAAAATTGCAATAGTGTCTGCTCGGACTCCAGAAAGGTTTACAGAAGGGAACTCGAATGCCTTTTGCGCTGAATGTGAGAACGAAACATTCGAAATTTTTGCACAGACAAAATCCTGGAAATATTTATCATTTACGAATATCAGTAATTATATGAAAGAAAAGTAAGAAAACACCAACAGAGCGATAGTTGTTAATAACTAAGTATTCCAGGATAATACTCAACTTCTGATTCGCAGGCTCGCATGTTTTCTTTCCCCTTGTCATTTTCGCACGAGCCGAGGGAAGATGGTGAAATAAATCCCTGATGGGTACCCTCGCATCCACAGGGCCCATCATTAGTGATACATATCAACTCTTGAAACGAATTAAACAACAAAAAGAAGGAAATATTTACATAGTAGGCCATGGCCTTAACGAAATGCAATAATCAATAGTATTGAGTTTTCATTTTAATCCATAAATGGTACAAGGCATGCTCGGCGAAACACAATATAAGATTTTCATACATAACTGGGACTATACCTAACCGGTTGGGTCTAACCCTTCCATAACCAATTGCATAGAGTAGCAATACRAAGATATCCCTCCCTTTGAATCTAGATGGACAAACCATGGTAAAGACTGTAATCACTATAAACAAAGGGTTGGATACTGTAGGATATCATTATTGGACTGTTGAAGAATCACAKAGATCATATCGACGCCAACCAGAAATACTTTAAAAATACCGAAAATGAATATATGTGAGGGAACCAACTGATATTTGATAAGCTATAGAAGTAGGGTTTCACTCATGTACATAGAAAGGAAGTTAAAATAAAATATTACACAGYGGGACCTCACCATTCCGAAAGATAACTCTCACCCAGTCTCATGAAGTTTAATTTCAGGTCTTGACATTATGGACTATAAGGATAATGTTAGCTGAAGGTTAAAAAACCCTAAGTATTTACAATAGAGACAACGATATAGATGCATTCTCGGGAATGTCATTATCTTAGAAGGGTCGAGGAGGGAACGACTAAACAATACCCTTCTACGGACAGAGAGACAACTAGAAAGACTTACAGAACAACACCAGTAAGAGTAGTTTTGAGTGTAAAGAAGAATGTATAACAAAAGTTACAAATGAAATGAGTTCCCGAAGAGCCACCTCTGGTTGTCTAGGGAAATATGTTAAAGACTTACCAGGGAATGTAGAGTCACGTTGTCTATTCACCAGTTAATCGAACCTCCATTGACGATAGTCACCTCTGCTAAAGAAGTAATACACAGAGTCATTCGTAGAATCCCACAATGAACACCATAAACACATAAAATCCTAGTAGGAACCTTACCTACTCAGTTAAATGTTGAAGGTACAAAGGATGATCTAACCATGTGATGAGGCAGAGTTGGTGTGATGAAAATGGATGAAAGGCTAGGTAAGAACTTCGAAACTCACACAAACAGGTTCACCTTTAAAGCAATAGATGTAGAGTCTTAAACTCTCACCTGACAGTAAACCACCCCCTCACATCAAGATTAATTTGTGAAGTAAATGAATGCCCCGAGACTAGACAAGTTAGTACTAGTACATGACAACTGTTTCATTTAGTTAACTTATAGTTCGGGAGAAGTTTATTTAGTATTTTGTTTGGTTAAGTTGAAACAACACTAGTTCTCGTTACTCAAAACTCTGCTGAGCAAGGGAAGGAGAATATCACTAAACTAAGATATTTCATAAAGAAATGCCCATCGATAATCGAAACCATGAACACTAATGCTAAACGCATTACCACCAAGACAGTTACCTTCAACTGTGATATATATATATATATATTGCTCATTAGTATTGCACACAACCTTTGGAAATCTCTTGTAAAGAGAGACTAGGATTCACCAGTCCTAAGTTTAACCTGTCACATAGATGCACGTGTTTAGATAAGCAAGTTTGGAAATTTAACCATTGAGTTTCCTTATCAAGTAAGTTAGATAGGTATGTAGATGGCATCATGTGGTAGGATAGACTCAAGTCATGTCCAAATATTTTAACCTTAATCATATGAGAATGAAATTGGAGATTAATGCCTCATAGGAAAAAAAACATTATGACAAATTTGAGGTACATTACAGAATTGACCAATCAGGGGTCAATTATTTGAACCCATTGTTCAAACAAAGAAACCTTCCATTGAGGCATGCAGGCTCTAAGGTACTAAATGATTTCTAAGTCTTGTTCCCAGATAATGAGTTGAAGTCAATAGGAAAAGACTTGTCATAGGAGGGCCTTGATGTATTCCCCATCAATGACACGAAATATGCAAATGATTTGACATAGATCAGAGTATAAAGTGATTTGGAATTGACACAGGGAAGGTCAACATGGTTGAAAATTTATAACTGCATATGGATGACTCAATAGAAGGCTTGTTTGGGTTGGACTTCTCTTGAACATATGAATGACACGAGAGTTGCCTTGGCAACATTGACTCAAGGAGGACCCAACATATGAGCGTGTGGATGGTTAAACGAGAGACAAATGGATTTCCCAACCCGGATACAATGAAGAAGGGTGGTGTCATGTTCAAGAGTGACTATTAATGCCACTAACACAAATACAGAGACACATTTCTTTCTCAATTTCTCCCCACCATTTCTAGCGAGTACCTCTTTATTTTTACACACGCTCGAGGAGGAGAACATATGCTTGTTGATGTAAGAACATCCTTCGAACGAGTCCCTCGAAGTATGTTTAACAAACCCTAAGAAGGATTGGTTTGATCCTGTATGGGCCTTTCGATGTTTGTTTAATGAGTCCAAAGAGATAAAACTCAGGGGTTTTTCATTTTTAGAGAGTTTGAAAAACACTTAAAGAAAACTCCATAATGTCCTTTTTCTTAAATTAATCTGACGAGACTGAAAAAGTGAGAACCTACCGCTCATCATATGCTTTCTTCAAATACTTTTACGAGTGTGAAAAGAGCAAGGTCACTTGACAATATTTTCAATTTTAAGGAGTGTGAAAAGAGCTTAAAGGATACTCCATAGGTTTCATTTTTCATGTCACCATTACGAGTTCGAAAAAATGACAAAAGACTACTCGATTACATTCTCATGGTTTTACGAGCGCGAGAAAGAATTAAGACTCTGCTCAGATGTTTTCCTAAAAAACCCTAAAAGTATCTGTACATGTGACAAATATAAAAATAAACCAAAAAGCGGACCCTTGTTCCAACGTTTCACCTCTAGACTTTTTCAATCTGCAAAAATCAATCACTTGTAAAGTTGTTAAGACTTTAGGGCTTGGATAAAGCATAAAAATAATGCAATATACAAATGAAAAGTGATAAAAGTCAATAAAAAGAGTGCATGATGAATCATTTCATGAATCGTCTTTGTAGGACGAATCATTTCATCCCTCTTATACATGTAGGGGCTTCTAAACATTGCACTGCATATGTGGAGGGGTACTACATCTAACTCCACTTCTTCAATAAAATATGCATTTACAAAAAAAATGATATTACATTGTTTCATGACCTTTACCTCTACATCCTTGTTTACCCACCCTAGTGGATATGGGATAGCATGATCATGAATCTCCAATCCTATGTTGCTAACCAAATTGACTACTATGAGATTGGTCTGTGAACCAGAATAGAGCATTTATCTTGGTCTTCTTAAACTAGATCTTGATATGGAAGAGTTTTTTCATCTCCTTCTCTTCCTTGTGATGAAGGCTACTTAGGTTCACCTCCTTCTTCATTGAAGTACATAAATATTCTCATCCATATCCAAGTTTCTCTTAGCCTTATTTCTTGAATACATGACTATAAGGTTCTTCTTCCTGACATCCTTCTTACAGTTCTTAGGGTTAATCTCTGGATGTAGTTTCCAACACTTTTCCTTAGTGTGACCATCAATATTACAATGATTACAATGGTTAATAGGATCATCTCACTGATGTGTAATGGTTTTCGCCTTCTTGTATTTCCCTTTCCACTTATTCTTCCCCTCCTCGAAAGTGTCTTGGTTCTCTTTCTACTTGGAACCACTTGGTTTTCCTTTCTTGTTTCCTATTTTTTCCACATACTATGCTTTCACACAAGCCTCTTCAACTGTCTTGGGATTGAAGAGCATCGATTGCTTTCACAAATGACTATGTAGACCCCCCCAGATACTTGAGGAGTACATATGGTTCTTGGGAGAGATACTCAACATGATAACCATGTTTCTGAATTTGGTGGTGTACTCCCACACACTCTTCCCTTTCCTTTGCTTGAAGTAATGCCAATGGATCCATTGGTCGTCTACATACCCGATAGGGTAGAATTGGGACTTAATGATGGTTTTGAAATCTGCCCACTTAACTGTTGGTGGATCACCCTCCAACCTGAGTGTCTCTATGTGTATTTCCTCTAACTTAAGTCGAGGAAACAAAATATTTTTCTCGTCTATATTTTAAACATTGAAATAGACCTCTAATTGCTGTAAGCAATGATTCAACTTTAATGAATCGATATCACCTTGGTATGGCTTGATATCCAGATTCCAATTTTTCTCCCCTTTTAAATAAATACTATGAAATGGTAATGGTATTGGAACTTGGCTTCTCTTTCTAAGGCTCTCTCCTCAACTCCTTTATGGGTCTTAATTTTCTCCTAGTTTCCCCTTTGTGTTGGATTACTGAGAGGGGTGGTGAATCAATAATCGTGTAATTATAATCCTTTTTCTCCAAATAATCCAAGTTCTATATCAATGTAGAATTATTATCCAATAATGAGCAATAAGAAATGAACAATCACACACATACACAGTACACCAGTGTTTTATGTGGAAACCCAAATCAGGAGAAAACCATAGAATGATTTATCTTATATGTCTTGAGCAATTACATTCATTGGAAGCACCAACTTCCTTTGTATTATAGCTGCAACTGGAAGGAGGCTCCAATCCCCTAGTTTCTTAGGCTACAACCTGAGGGAAGCTCCAACTCCCCAATTCTCTAGCTACAACTAGAAGGAGGCTACAACCCCCTATTTTTTCCGACTACAACTATAAGGTGGCTACAACCACCTGCCCTTGCCCCATCCAACCGCCCTGAAGTAGAAGTAGAATGATGGAACCCCTGTCACACTATCAATGTGAGATATACCAATGTAAACATGTACCAATAAACATGAACCATGCATCAACCATGCATCAACTTGTACCTCAACCTGTAATGAACCTGTATCATAAACAAGTGCATCAACTTGTACCTCAACCTGTAATGAACCTGTATCATAAACAAGTGCATCAACCATGCACCAACCTATACCATAAGCAAGTGAAACCAACCATGTACTATTTATGTACCAATCATGTTTCAATTAGACATAAACTATGAATCATCAATATGTACCAACATAATCAACTATACACATCATGTATGTGCCAACTCATCAACTATTTGTCTTGACCATGTACCCAACTTGTACCTCAACCAAAATCCCTCATCAATTTCATCATCCAAATATGATTTGTAACTCTGTAATAGACCTGGTGTATATGATCACATACCTGCAAACCTTTCTTAACTTTAACAACAAGAGACTATCATTTTCATCAAACGTTTATTTAGTCTCACAAGACTAGTTTTGGATTAGTCAACAACCCTAACTTGAAATAATCATAACTTTGTACCTGTAATGAATAAATATATGAAACTGATACACATTGTTATTCAGTGTGTTTTATGCAATTCCTCTAGGTGTCACTACTTGGAACCTCTCAGAAAAGGAGTTATGGAAAAAATGGCACACCTTGCTGAATTTTGGCTTATTCTAGAGAGCGAGCTTGTAGAACGTGTCGCGCACGGAATATTTTTTGAATTGATCTGAAAATGTTACACAACATACTACAAACTGTAATATAAAAAAAAAATTGGTCTTACTCAATTTTTATTTGTTATGAAGACGTTATGACGTTTTTACCCGAAACACTGGTTTTTTACTAGTTTTAGGACTAGCCACAAACCCTATTTTCCACGGAGTGTAACTAAAAAAATACAATGACCCACAAGATGAATTGTTTACCACATATACTTAGATATGTTTCCTCAATGGAATATAAATTTCATGGTCTGAATCATTCTAGAAAAAATGCTATTGCGAAAATGGTGAGATGACCTGAAAAAAAACATACCTTAGAAAGCATCATCAAAAGAATTCATCGTTCCTTGAATTTCGGCCTTCTCTTCTTCACTTTCTTCATAAATTAGGCTTATATATCCTTTTTTTACCTCAGACACCTATAGGTATTCAATATGCTCAAGTTTTTCTTAAATGAGAGAGCCTTTCCTCTTATTTATACTCTCCAAGAGCTTTCCTTAAAAACATCTTCTAGGTCACTTTGCCCACTTTCCTTATTTTAGGGTTAACCCACTTCTAATTTATCCATTAAATTTATTGTTGAATTAATTTATTTTGTATTCACTTTGAATTATAGTACAGTCATCACTTCACTTTATTATTTACCTTTTAAAATCTCTTAAACCACTTTGACTACTTTGACCTTTTGGGGCTTCTAGATGACATATGAGGGTCCTCCAACTTCGTAAGGCCATAAATCTCAAACCATGAGGAGATATGTGATGTGCCACATACCACCAGAAATGGAATGACATGTAATATCCATATATAATAGTATTACCTTAAAATATATCAAAACTCATATCGTTATCCATCAAACAAACTTGGGTCCATTAGCCAAACTTGGGTTCTCCAACTTCTCATGGCCATAACTCTCTAAACATGAAGAGTTATGTGACGTTCAACATACCACAAGAAATGGCAGGACAAACACTATCAATATAGGATAGTTTCACTAAAAAATTCACTGGCGTTCATCTCATTATTCCACAAATAAGCATGGGTTCTCTAACCATACTTCTAGGATAACTCAATCCGCAAAGCGTCTTCCTGTGAGGGATTTCACCATAAGGGGACCACTTTGGAGTTCATCAATTTCTACTTATTATCAACCATGAAAAGACTATAAGGAGTCATCTTGACATCAAACAATATTGATTCCATTACCCAACCTTTGTGCTATAGGGCTTTCTTCAAGGGTTGACATCAATGATAACCAACATTAATCAACAATCTCCCCCTTTGGAATTGATTGCAACACTTTGATGCAATACTGAAATCATATCACTCATGCTCCCCTTAGAACCATGCCTCTATCCTCTACCTCTGTCCTCTGCATCTGATAAATCTCTCCCCCTTTGTCATCAATGGAAAAGGTATATTTCCATTCGAGGTTTCTCCCCCTGACTGAACTATCTTCTTATGGTGCATCCTCATGTACATCTAAGACATATAAGATAAGCATTCAAAAATCATTCATTTTGGAGTAGAAATAAATCCAAGTCTCTGGCGAAGATATTCAAAATATTCCCATGGAAGTGGTTTTGTGAAGATGTCTACCACGTGTTCTTTTGTGCCCACATACTCAAATATGATGTTCTTTTCTGCAACCTACTCCCGTAGAAAGTGATACTTTATTGGATTCGTCTTGGAGTGCATTATCGGGTTCTTTGAGATACTGATGGTGCTTGTATTATCACAATATATTGGAATGGGCTCATCATACTCAACCTGTATATATATCAAAGTTTGTTTCATCTAAAGTACCTGTGTACAACCTGATGTTGCTGCAATATACTCTGCCTCGGCTGTAGATAAAGATATTGATGATTTTTTCTTGCTTATCCATGATACTAAAAACTCACCCAAGTAGAACATTGCTCCACTGGTGCTTTGTCAATCATCAATACAACCTACCCAATCTGCATCTGTGTAGGCAATAAGTGATATATCCTTTCCTTTTGGATACCATAATCCAAACTCTTATGGTCCTTTGAGATATCTGAAAATCCTCTTCACTACTAACACATGTGACTCCTTTGGTGCTGCCTGAAATCGTGTCATATGTCCAACTACCTGCATTACATCTGGTTTGGATGCTATCACATATAGTAGGCTGTCAATCATTGATCTGTATTGCCTCTGATCTGTAGACTTTGAATCATCATCTTTTCTCAACTTGCAACTAGTTTGCATGGGAGTGATAACTGGTTTGCAATCTTCCATTCCGAACCTCTTTAGCATTTCTTTGATATACTTGGTTTGATAAATAAAGATTCCTTCTTTGCTTTGATGTATCTGAAGTCCTAGAAAGAAGGATAGTTTTCCAGGTAACAACATTTCAAATTCATTCTGCATATCTTTTGCAAATTTCTGTCTTAACCTGTCATCATCACTACCAAAAATAATATCATCAACATAAACTTCAATTAATAAAATATCATCTTCACTTACCTTGATGTAGAGGTTGTTGTCTACACTTCCTTTTCTGAACCCTTCCTGCTGCGAATACTTATCCAGTCTAGAGTACCATGCTTTAGGAGCCTGTTTTAGACCATACAAGGCCTTCAATAATTTACACACATAATCTGCATTCTCTAACAACTAAAATCCTTCTAGTTGTTCAATGTAGACTTCTTCTTTAAGTTCCCCATTCAGAAAAGATGATTTTACATCCATCTGATATACTTTAACATTTTTTGAGCATGCATAGGCTAAAAGAAACCAGATTGCTTCCATCCTGGCAACTGGGGAAAATGTCTCTTCAAAGTTGATTCCTTCAATCTGTGCATATCCTTTACATACCAATCTAGCTTTGTTCCTTGTAACTTGTCCATCTTCATTTAATTTATTCATGAAAACCCATTTTGTGTCGATCACATTCTTATTCTTTGGTCTTCGAACCAGTTCCCAAGTGTCATTTTTCTCTACTTGATCCAATTATTCATTCATCGCCTTATTCCAAAATTCATCCTTGTTAGATTCTTCAAAACAGTTTGGTTCAATTGTAGATAAGAGTTCTAGGTGTGTTTGTTCTGGTGAATGGATTTTTCTTCTAGTCTCAACTTCTTCATCTTTGTTTCCAATAATCTGCTCTGAAGGATTATTCTTGTGTACTCATTTGCTATGTGTCTTTGGATATACTTGCTAAACTTGATCTTCTATTTCTGTCAGATTCTCTTGATCTTCCTCTTCTACTTCATCTTCTGCTTCTTCTTCGAAAATTTGTTCCATTGATTTGTTTTATTTTTCCTTTGATTCTGGTCTACCTGTTTCATCAATTGTTACGTTGATGCTTTCCACAACTTTGTTCAATCTTAGATTGTAACACTTGTATGTTTTCCTTGTACTTAAGTAACCAACGAGTACTCATTTGTCCACACGAGAGTTAAACTTTCCTATTCTGCCATCTTCTCTTTTGATGTAGCATTTTCTTCCAAAAACTTTGAAGTGCTTCACATTTTCTGGTCTTCCTTTCAATAGCTCGTAGGGAGTTTTATTAGTGTTGTTTCTGAGCATTACTTTGTTTAGAATGTGAACTGTTGTATGCACTACCTGTGTCCAAAATATATCTTTCAATTTGGAATCCATTAGCATTGTTCGAGCCATTTCCTATACTGTCTTGTTCTTTCTTTCAACAACTCCATTCTATTGAGGTGTCCTAGCAATAAAGAATTTCCTTTTTATTCCATGACTACTGAGGTAGTCCATAAATTCCTTTGAAGTGAACTCTCCTCCATTATCATATCTCAAGCATTTGATTCTTGAATCCATCTCATTTTCAACCATTTCCTTGTAGATCTTGATTTTTTCAAAAGATTTTGACTTGTTCTTGAGAAATCAAACTGCAGTCATTCTTGTATAATCATCACCTAATAACATAAAGTATCTCTCACCTTTTAATCCCTTTGTTGTAGTTAGTCCAACTAGATCAGTATGCACAATTTCCAGTGGTCTTGTTGTTGAATATTCCTTTGATCTGAACCTAGTCTTTGTTTGCTTTCCTTATTGACAATGCTTGCATAAAGTGTTGGTTGGTTTCGTGATTTGGGGCATTTCTTCGACTGCTTCTCTTTTGCTGACTTTGACAAGGTTATCAAAATGCATGTGACCCATTCTTATGTGCCATAGGCAAATTTTATCTTCCTTTCCTAGAAAACACTTTTCATTTCCAATTTAACTTAACACATATATGTTGTTTGAAGTTCTTGCAGTTGTACTGACCAATTTCCCTGAACCTTCTCTTCTTGTCTCACACTTTTGTGAATCGAAAGTAACTTTATGACCTTGGCCACACATTTGACTCATACTTAGAAGATTATGTTCCATATCTTCTACCAATAGAACATTTTGTGCCTTTTTATTATTCTTTCCAATTCATATTGTGCCTTCTCCAATGATCTTGGCTGAATTATCATTTACGAAGGAGATTGATCCATTTCGTTCCTTTCACAATGTAAGAAATGTGTCTCTATCACCTGTCATGTTTTTTGAACACCCACTGTCAACATACCAA
>SNQJ01S0174964.1:0-20166 GCA_010110895.2 Picea sitchensis | reverse complement strand
TCACGGTTGTGCATTTACTCTGTGAATGGTAATGGTTTTATATATTGTTATAGATGTTTTATTAGTTTCATTCATGCTTGTTTAGAATGTTGTAGTTTCTTTTAATTATGGGTAATAGAATCTTGTTGTAAATGTGAATAAGTTGTTGTTGATAAGCTACAAGATTTGATTAGCAAAATAAAATTTCATTTTTATGGGTATTTATGCAAGTAATGTTCCTTGATTAATCTAGGGGATTCTGTAAAATAGTATCATGGCTCAAGGTTCAACACTGAGCCTGTATGGTCCAAGAGATAGCATGAATTGAGTAGATTCGTGGTTTCATATTTAATCCTATGAAAAATTTGGGGAAAAATGGTAGACTTAAGTGAAATACCCAAATTATGAACATATTTTCAAGTTTCAGTGCTTCAGAGCAGAAAAAGAAGAAAATTTATGGCATTGATATGCAAGTTGCATAGTCGAATTTGGCCTTAGAAGCCGAATTCCTGCATTTCTCATGGTGACTATGAAGTTTTACGAATTGAAGGCCCAAATTAATTCGACCTGGAGATTTGTCGGTCGATATTCAATCGTATAAGATCAGAGTAAGGCATTTGTAACATCCATCCAAATTAAATATTTGAATAAAGTTATTTGGTTGTGATTATTGACTTATGACTTTGGTAAAAACTTTGATTATCATTTTTGATCACCTTAAGTAATTGATGGTGAAAATATTTTATGTAAATATTATTTTATTTAAAATTACTTGAGATAAATTGATGAGAGAACCCAACTATAAAAAGAGAAATACTTTATTCCGTGGAAAAGTAAAAAGAGGACAGAAACAACTAGGGTAAAGGTGTTTGTTGTCCATGAGGACATGTGTGAACCTACCCCCAAGAATGTGGGAGGTTAGGAAACAAGCTAGCAAATAGTTAGGCCAAGACTCCGGAGAGTTAGGGGGGAGGCTAACTAGAAAAATAAAGAAAAATACCTAGGAAGTCTATTATTCTTAGCTTGGTAAAATAAGAGAGAAGAAACAAGTATGGTGTAAAAAGGACGTTTTTGAGTACTTGTGGAGAGTTAGGGCTTAGTGGTTCTGAGAAAGAGCCAAGTTCTGGAAAAATTACCTGGAGAAGGTTCTTGATATTTTCATTTTCCCATTGAATAAAGTATTTGGATTGGGGGTGACCAGAGATAGAAAACTGTAGCTACTCTAGTATAAGGTTGGGAGGATTTGGACTCTCTCAGTTTTTCCCAGTAAAGTTTTTTGGATTCAGATATGTGCATCTACTTTTATTATTTTATTTCCTTAGAATTATTAACCAAATGTTGAAGATTCTGGTTGAATACTATTCTATATTGTTACAGTAATATTTTGTTGAAGATTTTGATGTGAAAATATAAATAAACAAATATTTCTGAATAAATTCATTATTACTAACAGTTACAGAGAATGTTGAAACATAGAAACAATTAGAGAACAACTTAATAGTTATTTGTACACATTTTTCATGTATATTAGCAAAACAATTAACTGATATAAGTAGTTTATGAATACAATATGAGATCCTACATATTCAATGTTTCTCAGCTAAAAGGATGCTTATGATAATAAGTACAGATAGAAATATTCCTACAGAAATATTTAACATAACATTTATGTAGAATAAGTAGAATTTGTTTTCCTATTACACATGGAATAAAATAATAACAATATGCTAGCAAAGGTATCCACAAATTAAACTCTTTTAATTATTTTCATTAAATATAAATAAGTGAATAAAATATATTAGAGCTAAGAAAGTGATGTTTATACCATTTTGTAGCTACATAATCTTGTAGCTACATAATCGATCTTGGCACATGATGATTTAACTATATAGTAAACCCTATATAATTTTTTATGAAGCCTATTAATTTAACCATATAGAAAACAAGTGAACCCACAACAGAGGTATGATACAAATAATTTTATTAAAATCTTGTAACCCCTCTACAAATATAGTCGACTATTAAATCTAAGAATTCAAGATGACTGTTATAGAGTAAATCTTCATAAACCCTAGGCGGCTAACAAGCATTACAAACTGTAATGAGACCATGCCAATCTTATTGGGTGTGTGTGCCTTAAACGTTACAATGGTTAAGCACAATACTCACCGATTTAATGCTTCATATGAATAAAATCTTATTGGGTGTGTGTGCCTTAAACGTTACAATGGTTAAGCACAATACTCACCGATTTAATGCTTCATATGAATAAAATGAAATTGCGATAATAGCGAGGTTCTTCGATCAATACACACCAACAAAGCGAAGAAGAAGAGGTAAAACCTCGGCGTTTGAGGAGAAACTTCTGACACAACCGACCACATGTGAGAGTTCAAAGCGAGGGGCACGGAATTTAATGAGTACATGGCGTTTTCTCGGCCAGAGTATTTGGCAGTGGAATAAAATTTATGTCATCAACGTGAGAATTGTCTACGTAGGTTTGGCGTGCTTGCGCCTCAATGCTTGTCAAAATCTAGTAAGGTATCTGAGCTTGGGATATTAAATTACATCGCGGGACAAGGATCGGTCGCTTCGAAGCTGACGGAACTACAGGAGCTTTAAGGTCCATATTCTTTGCAGTCGAATCTAAAGTTTTTAAAAAATTGCATTATGCATACATTTACTACTTCGGGTTAGGGGCAGAGACTTCAGCCCGTGACGCTCCTTTGTTCATAGATTGAAATTTAGTCGTGTCAGTGTCTGTTTAGGCCGTCGAAGCGATTCAATAATAAATAAATGAACCAGCTACAGCATGCGTGTCACCGAGACCCACCACAATAAACATTAATTCATAAATTAGGTGGGACTACTACCTACAGGGCTACTCTACGGTGCTACCTGTTTAATTCATTGATATTGAAATTTTTCTCTACTTACGTCTTAAATTAGATTCGGGACTTCTTCACTCTTGGCATTTGGCTTCCACCATAGTTGTGAAGTGTTTCTTGGTGGTTGTGGAGGATTTTGGACTTCCAACTTTCTATCTTGCTGACTTTTAGGAGTAATACTACAACTCTTTATTTAGTGAAATCATGGCTGGTATTTCCCCTCTATGTTTCACACCACCATATTAAGAGATTGCCAAGTCATGCATATGTTTTATGTTATTTTTGAACTAGTTTAGCCCTACTATTTGATGTTGTTATAGGCCCAAAATCCTCCCTGCCTAGGGTTTTAGGTGCATGATATTTGAAGCCCATTAGTCAACTTCAACTCTTTTTGCATGCAACCTCATTCTTGGGCTTGTGTTGGTATCTTTCACTCCATATTTTGTTGAGCTCGACCCATGCCTACATCTTCATTTGCACTTATCAAGCCATGTCTGGCCAAGCAATTTCTTTGTAATGTGTTGCATCCCTTGCATTGAACTAACCATGGCTTTTTGGGTAGATGGATCGACTTCATCTCTATATACTAGCTCAACTCCACCTTCACATGATTATTGTGTTGGATTTTGCGAATGCCGACCACCTACACCCGGTTTGGTGCCAGGGTTGTTGAATGTCTGAGGACCCTGGGACTGGTAGCTCTGGGTCTACTCTTAAGAGAAGCTTACTCTAACATAATCTCCATTACGAAACTCTGGTGCGTGTGAGTATCGATCACCATCCAATGACCTTACCAATGAATGAATTAGAAGCTCCCGAGTCCCAACCATCTCTTTAGCATTCCTGGGATAAAAAAAAACAAATCGCACGTTATCATTATGGGGTAAATATAAATCATCCATGACGGAGTTCCACTCACCCTTGCCCGGAGATTCACGAGAATTCGAGTTCCCTTTATTTATGAGAGTCTGCCCAGGTTGTGAAGGTGCATATGCGACATAGCATGTAGGAGCAGTTCTATGGTGATTGGGGACTGCGGGCTCTTGTGAGCTGTGAAGGACAGCTCTTGGATCTGATAAACATTGGGATGGAAGAGGCACTGGAAGCCCATATGACATTCTGCATGCAGTTCAGGGCCAATGTTCACACTAGCCCTGCTGTGCGTCTTGTTGGCGCCATGAGAAAGTTTCTCAGGAAGAGCCTCGACTCCTCATCGCCCAGAGGAGGCTTGAGATCGAATCCTTCTAGCCCCCGTGTAGTCAAGGAGGATGTTGGGTGTCCGGGGCTTGCACGTTCTAATCGCTGTTTCTCCACTTTGGCTAGTTAACAGGAACAAAAAATATGAATAATAACGTTGTTTTGGGTTCTGTTATTGTCATCAAATCTCTGAAAGCAGAGGACTTTGATGTTGATATTATGAAAGAGAAGCTGCTTTGTAATTTTTGGGGGATTTGAATAAACAACATCGTTCTGTAAAACCTTTTTCTTGTTTCTTCATATCAATGACATATTGGGTTTTGTTCCTTTTTTATTGATGGCGAGTGGTGTAGATCGATTTAAAACATATTTTCTTATTTTCGCAGAAATTTATGTTTTATGTTTACTTGAATTACATTTTATCTTGAGAATTTGTTTTTAATGGGGAAGCGTGATTATTGGATTTATTTAATCAATTGAAGGACTAGCTTTGAGTTTTCTTGTTGGTGATAGCAATCTACATTTTAAAAATATTGAATCAGGCTCAATGCCCTGGAATAGTGATTGGGAGCCAGGAGTTTCACACTTGGTAAGTTTAAATCTTATGGGCTTTACTCAGTACAATGTGTTGTTCTGGTACCTAGACCCAAGTCCACCCATATTCTCTATAATGCTTTCCAGTACCAGAACTCCCAAGCCCAACCCTTGTTCTCATTAATACTTTCCAGTTCCAGAGCCTTAGCCCACCTCATTTTCTTCTTAATACCTCCGGGCTTCAAAACCCAAGCCCACCAACGTTCGCCCTAATGGCTCTGCCATTTTGCCTTTTTGGATATGGGTGGCTAGAGATTGCACTCAAACCCTTACTATATAATCGGTGACAGGTCGCGTTAGCTTGGTGGCCACATGTAAGTCTTGGGTTCAGTTAATACCCTGTCTAATTTTCAATGTTCTCAGCTGAGAAATTTGTGTACGAATTGTTTTCTATCGATCTTAATTAACACCTTGTTCAATTTTCAATATTCTAAACTGATAAACTTGTGGAGTTTTCCAGGCGATTCAGGTTCGATGAGTTATTTTCTATTAAGCATATGCTTCTTCTTAGAGGAAACAAATGCCCTTGGCAAAAATAGAAGGATCTATAAACGACAGTCTTATATTTTCCATCCAATGGGTTACTGACACTCATAAAAACTTCACAGTTGCTGTAGTAGTCAGTTATTTTTAGGTCCATAAAATTATCCTTCAACTTTGAAAGCGGATATCCTGTAAGGCTGATTAAAGATCACTGATCTGATCTAATCAACTGCTTCTCATTCAGAGAAGCGTCGTCTTCATTCAGAGAAGCATAGTCTTCCTTTCAAAGAAGCATAGATGTTTTTAAAGCTATGGTGAGAACCTCCTAAGCCACAAGGAGAATGTGGGTGTTTATGATTGGCATAAAACTTGTGGAGTAAATTATGCGAGATTATACCCTTAGCTTTGAAGTCATTTTATTTTATTTTTATTGGAACTTTGGGAAATCTACCATGCATTTTTCTTCATTTCCAGGATGATATCTAGGTTAAATCAGATTTTGTAGAAAGTGGAGACTTGGAATTAAATATGGATAGGGGAAAACACCCCTTAACACAAACCACTTAAGCTAAATCTAATTGACAATTTTATTGAATCACTTAAGTCTGGATAGGAGAAAACACCCCTTAACAAAAACCACTCAAACTAACCTCAATTGATAGGTTTGTAGAATCACTTATACCTATAGAGTCCCAATTGACAACTTTGTGAAATCACTTATACCTATAGAGTTACATTGGAGTCTTTGGGTTTGCCAAATAAACTTGGAGTTAAAGTTTGAGCCCTTTTTTTTTAGCTTTGCCAGCTCAAAAACAGCATTTAGGCAACATTGTGATACTTTAATTTTAAGGAGGAAAAAATCAATGCCAGAGTTAGTCGTTTGGTAATTCACTGTTGCTTTTACTTATTATGTTTTTTTGTGTGTAATTGGATTGGTATGCTTGTTTAATGTTGCAAGTTGAAATTGGTGGGTGTATAAATTTGGGTTGGTATGTATGCTAGGAAATTGTTGCAAGTTGAAATTGGTGGGTGTATAAATTTGGGTTGGTATGTATGCTAGGAAATTGTTACAAGTTGAAATTGGTGTATGTATAAATTTGGATCGGTACGCTAGGGTTTATTCCGGAAGTTGAAATTGGTGGGGTTATAAATTTGGATTGGTATTCTAGTGTTTATGCTGCAAGTTGAAATTGGCGGATCATTATATTTGGATTGGCATGTATGGGTTTATGTTTCAGTTTGGGGGTATAAATTTGTTCTGGTATGCTAGTGTTTGTGTTGCAAGTTGAAATTGGTATCTATAAATTTGGATTGGTATGCTAGGGTTATGCTGCAAGTTGAAATTGGTATCTATAAATAATTCTTTGCACACAAATTTGTACTGGTAGTGTTTATTTGAAATTGGTGAATTTATAAATTTGGATTTTTATGCTCGGGTTTATGCTATAAATAGAAATTGGTGGGTGTATAAATTTGTGTGCAAAGAATTATTTATAGATTGCAAGTGTTTATGCTTTACAGTTGAATTTGGTGTTTATAAATTTGGATTGGTTTGTGAAGGGTTTATGTTGCAAGTTGAAATTGGCGGGGGTAAAATTTGGACTAGTAGTGTTTATTTGAAATTGGTGGACGTATAAATTTGGATTGGTATGCTTGCATTTATGTTGCAAATAGAAATCGGTGGGTGTATAAATTTGTATACGAGGGATTATGTCATTATGCGCGTGGGTTTGGAGGAAATTGTTGGGCACATCTATAGTGCAGGTTGAAGGTTGTTGGGCCAACTTATCTTGTATGATTTGTAGGGTGCAGTCAACATTGTTTTTTTCAAAAATTTATTTTGTTTGTACAAGAGTAGAAATTGTTGGATACATACAATTGAACTTTAGGGTGTATATGTGTTTTACAGGTGGAAATCACATATTCCATCTAGTTTTTATGTTGAGGGTTATGTTGTTTATGCAGTTTTGAATTGTTGAGTACATCTATCTTCCATTGCAGGTCTCGTGTTTTTCTGTACAAGCAAAAATTTGATGACTACATGTGATTTATGTGCTAGGGATTACGTTGTGCATTCACGCTGGAATGGTTGCTGCATCTATTCTGTAGGTCAGGAGGTGCGTTGTTTGCAGTTGTGAATTCTTACGTCATCCATCTTGTCTGTTGTGGTTTATTATGTTGTGTGTGCAGTCGAGTTTTTTGATGCTTTCATCTTGTTGTGTGTTACGTCTTCAGTTGTTTATGTACCCATCGAATTTGTGTTCATCTATCCATTGAAATTTCATTAATTAGAACTAAAGTGAACAAATTCGCGGAAATAGCATTAAAAGAAAATATTTATATTTTTTATACATTTATAATGTTTATACATTTTTAACTATAGAAAATATTTATTTTTTATAGACAAGTGTATATGTTTTTTGGAAGCATATGTTTAAGTTTTTTTTCAACATATTTAGTTAATAATAAATTTTAATTTAGATATTTATAGTCGTAAACTTTAATAGGTATTGATTCTTATGTTTTATAAATTTTTTTTAACTATAGAGAAAATATTTTTATTTTTTTATAGGCAGTATAAGTGAATATATGGTTTTCTTTGGGACATGAGTGAGTTGACTTTTGGGTTTCACCTATTTCTTTTATATAGGTGGATACACTCACAAATGTCTCAAAGAGAAAAATGCAAGCTACAATTGGAGAAATGTATGGATGGACAAAGAAAAAACTTTTAAGACTCAAAACCCTTCGGTGAAGAAATCCATAATCCTCGATTGGAACAACAATTGCATGAAATTTTGGAAGTTTAATAGAAGATGATCGTAATAAAGAAACAAATGAAGTTGAAGAAGATGATAACAATCAAGAGAAAATTGAAAGGAAAACAAAAAAGAAAATTTCGTATGGAATGGTTAGATAAGTTTGATTGGATGAATTATGTGAGGCATGAAGAAATAATCACTATGAAATGTAGTTATTGTCAGAATTATAGGATGAGTGGACCATGGGTTTTAGGGAATGGTTGTACAACATTCCAACATGATGCTCTTGTTACTCATGAAAAATCATTGGTACATAAAGATGCCAAGAGAAGATGGATTAATGAATTAGAAAGAAAGATGAAGCCAATTCCAGGTCATATTAGGTGGATGGAAGATGAAAATAAGGAAGAGTGATTACCACAATGAAATATCATATTTTGTGTGCCAAGAGATTTATCTTTATCCAAGTATGAAAGACTTTGCAAATTTCTCATGGATACAAAAACACCATATATGCCAAAATCTCAAGATTACTCTTCATACACAAATCATAAATCTACAAATGATTTATATGTGCATATCAAGACATCTTGAAGCGGTCGGATAAAAATATGTTGGGAAGTCCTTTCTTTTCATTAATGGTTGATGAAAGCATTGATCGCAGCTTAGAGCAACACCTAGTTGTTTATGCAACTTATTTAGATTCAAAAGGTCTTGGGCCACCTATTTCACAGTTTATGAAACTCAAGAGTGTAATAGATGGAAAAGGAAAAACAATATATGACAATGTTAGTGAATTAATAAATGTTAGAGGGATTCAGTATAAAAATTTGATAGTTGTTTCTACAGATGGAGCTTCGACAATGATTGGACATGAAAATGGCTTTGTTTCATTTTGAAAAAAAACCTCCAAACCTGTCTGAGTTCATTGTGTAGCTCATCGTGAGTCTTTAGCTACAGCAGATGCTTCTAAGAAAATACTCGAGTTATTATGTGTTGAAAAAATTGCAAACAAAGTGTATTCATGGGTTCAAATTCACCAAAGAGAAGTAATGAACTTAATGATTTGCTTAAAATTATGCAAATCGATGTTCTCGATGTTCTACAAATACACTCGGTGAGATGGTTATCGAGAGGAGAAGTTATTATAAGGCTTGTGAAGCTTATGCCAGTGATTTTAACTTTGTGGAAAAATGAAAAAAAACTTCATCATGGTATGATAAGATACGAATTTACTCCATTCAATTTGTTTTTCATATGTTGGTTGATGTGTTGGGTGAACAGACAAGCTAAAACAAGACTTTTCAAGAGAAAATGTAGATATTACAGCTATTGGCTTGGCTCTTGAAGTAATTATAAGTACATTGTCTAGATGGTTTTGGAAAGAAACATTTGCGGAAGGAACAACATATCTTTCAAATTTTTCACATTGATTCTCGATATGGATATATTGAAATTAAAGATGAAGGGGTAGTTATAGATAGACATGAATTACAATACATTTCTATACCGGCTATGGACATTGATTATAATGATATAAGAAAATGAACCATGAAACCTTGTATTGAAGGAACAAAAGAGAGCTGCCAACAACTCACAAAAGGTTATATTGAGTCTCTCATAGACTCTTGGAATGAAAAGATTCACAGATCTTCCTCTTTTCAATGCAGAAAAATTGTTCAGTCCTTGTTATTATCCAGAAGAGCGTCATAGACGTGAGAAAAATTCAGAGCATGGGCTTTAAAAAAAAATCAGCATTTGTAGCATAACATGTCAAAGGATATTGAATATGTTCTCTTATTTGATGTTAAAGTTTGTAAAAGAGAGCTTCACCCTTTTTTTGATTCATTAAATCTGGATTGTGAGGGTTTTTCAATGAAAGAAGCATGGAAGGTCTTTTGTAATACAAAACTATGGCACAAAACTTATCCTCATATGATGAAATTATGGCAAGTTGTGCTCACTATTCCTGCAAGTACAGTGGATTGTGAAAGAGTATTTTCTAAACAAAACATCATCGAGGACATTAGAAAATCAATGTTAGCATTTGATACACTAGATGCATTAATGAGAATATCTTTGAATGGGCTTGAATTATCTGATGTGGATTGGAATGTAGTATATGGGTTATGGAGGGATACAAAATCAAGAAGACTTCTTGACCTTTGAGAGTTCGAAGTTAGTTTTTTGTATCCTTTGAAGTGAGTTGTGGTTATATTGCAAAGTAATTTTTAATGTGTATGTAATCTTGGCTGTTATGTTGATTGGAGGATTCATGCCAAGATGTTTTTCAGTATTCTAAATTTTTGACTTGAACAAATATGAAGTATAGTTGCAATCTGCACTTGAAGAAATTTGGTTATAAACAGAGTGAACAAAAAGAGGTAAGAATGCTTTATATTCACTTGAAAAATATTTAATTGGTTAATACTTTGATAATATTTGGATATAGGGGATATAAATATTTTTTAAATTCTAGTTAATAATGAAGAAACTTATTTAAAATATGTTTTTCGAGGGATGTATGTACAGGTTTGACAATTTTGAGCCAATGTATTGGTAAGTGCTTTATTCTTTAAATAGTAGGAATTTTGATGATATCAATAGGAAAATACAAAAACACTTTGGATAATAAAATTGGTCTCCTTGCTTTTAATACAGGGGTCCATCTTGTTTTAATAAAATATAATCATTGTTCTTTTAGTACACTTTTCTTTTTGTTTGAGGTTGTTGTAAGAAGGGTTGCTCTTTTTGTTACATATTGTTTGAGCTTATAATCATACTATGTTGCATGCTCTTTGAGATGTGAGTGGAGGATTCATGCCAATATGTTTTTTTAGTATGTTGAATTTTTTACTTGAAGAAATATTAAGTATAGTTGCAATCTAAACTTGAAGTGGTTATAAACTTAGTGAACAAAAGAGGTAACAATGATTTATATTTAGTTGAAAGATATCTAATTGGTTAGTACTTTCATAATATTTTTCCACTATTATCTTTAATGTTAGATTGAACAAAGTTATGGTTGTACTATATGTTGTCAAATTGGATATAGAGCATATAAATATTTGTACATTCTAGTTAATAATGCAAAAACTTATTTCATAAAAAGAATTTTTCCAGTAAATTGTAAATGGTCTCTCATAACTTATTTCTCATTTGAAATATATTTTTGCAAGGATGTATGGGTTTCACAGTTTTGAGCCAATGGATCCAGGTAAGTTTTCTATTCTTTAAATAGTATACATTTTGACTATTTGAATAGGAAAATACAATGATGCTTTCGCTAATAAAATTGGTATGGTTTAGCTGGTTTAGGGAATACATCATTTAATTTTTTAAATAAATAAATCTAATCATTGTTCATTGTTGTTACATTACAGTGTTTTTGTTTCATGTTAACATGAAGGGTTGCTCAGTGTGTTCCATAATGTTTGAGCTTATAATCAGGTGTTCCATACTCTTTGAGCTGTGAGTGGAGGATTCATGCCAATATGTTTTTTAGTATGTTGAATAATTTACTTGAAGAAATATGAAATATGGTTGCAATCTACAACTCAAGTGATTATCATGAGTGCAAAAAAAGAGGTAACACTACTTTATATTGAGTTGAAAAATATTTAGTTGGTTAATACTTTCATAATATTTTTTCCACTATGTTGTCAAATTCGATATGGAGGCATATAAATGATGCAATGAATCTGGTTACTCACGTAAATATATTTTTGGGATGTGACAATTTTGAACCTATGGATTAAGTGTTATGTTATTTAAATAGTAGTAATTTCGATGATTTGAATAGGAAAATACAAAGTGAGTTAAATTGATATTGTTTTATGGTTTAGAGGTTATCATTTAAATTTTAAATAAAGATTTCTAATTGATGTTTATTGTTGTTGTTACATCTTTTTGTTTTACCGCTGTTCATTGCGTTCCATAATGTTTGAGCTTATAACCATTTTTTGGATGGCACATTTAGAGATATACTCAATTTTGAGGTCACCTTGAGGATGAAGGTGTTGCATTTGAAATGTTTCTTTTGTAAAATCTGAAGATGAAGGTGTTGCATTTAAAAAATTTCTTTTGTAAAATCTCACTACAGTGATAACTCTTTAAAAGAAAAATTTGGAGTACAGTGTGTACTATGTAATATTCAATAATGCTTCATTTTGATAATACAAGTTACTAATTATTAAAGTTGATTTAATTATTAATGTTTTGTTGAGTGTGTTTTGGATTATTTTTTATTATAGAAAATTGTATGCTCGACATGAAAATTAACATATAACATAAAAAAATTGACATTTATAAATCTACATAAAGCGTAAAATGAATGTGAAGATATGAAAAGCAGACACTTGTCATCAAATTTGCACTTGACCGGTAAAATAAATTTGAAATTCCAGGCCTGGTTCAAAGTATTGGCCATTAATGGCACAAACAACAATGAGAGGTAAGTCAATTTTTTTATTTAATACGCCCTCCATGACTGAATAGGTGGAAAAGTGTGGGGTTGGTGCAATACCTCGTAAACATAACAATCACATGGTTTGGCGCCATTCGAAAAATGAACTAACAGTGGTAGGTAACCATGAATGTGTCGAGTGCAAACGTATTTATTATTCTGTCACACCAATGAAGGCCAATGTGCCATACCATGATCATATAGTTTGGCATTGGACAATTTAACATAAGACTCGATACATTGGTACCATGTTACCAAAGGATTAAATAGAAAACTATAGACATTTATAATAATTTTTTGTCAATAAAGGTACGAGGATGCGATGGTAAACCAAAACTAACATTCTAGTAAAGAGATGTGGGTTCTTACACTTAAGAACAAAGTTTAAACCTTAGAAAAGGTAATTTATGGTTATCCATAGCTAAAGGTACCCATATAAATTAATGAATGGGTATTGTAAGACTAATATGACCGATCTAATAGGAAAACGAATAATATGTAGGTGTAAGTGTTGATGTAATATGCGATGAAGGTAGATAATTGGAAACAATGTATGCGATGAAGGTAGATAATTGGAAACAATGTATCTTTATTATTGGATAATAAGAAATCATGATCTCGATGGTAAGCTATTGATAAAGTGAAAATGAAATTAATTAATACACCTTACCTTGGGGTGTGAAGATGATTCCACTAGATTTGTCGCTCAAGAATTTTTACTTGTCATGTGGAAAAAAAAAATTAAGAGTAGTAATGTTCTTCTTAGTATCAACCAATAATATCAATGACAATAATAATGAAATAACGATCGATAATGTTATATTTTTTAAAAAACAAATTTTTTAGTTGAGGTAACGTTACAAATGGTATCAGAGCGAGGTTCCAAACACTAGGGCCTCATGGGCTCAAGACATTTAAATTATTGCATTAATAATGTATAAAATTATTGCATAATTATGTAAACAAAAATATTAACATATATTTGTTGTGCACTTAACAGAAACAACAACAGACACCATGGTCGACAAAATGGGAAAAATACCAAGTGGACTTGAAATGTATGTAGAGTTGAGCAACGAACAACCTCAAAGTATATCATTAGAGCTACTTGAAACCATGAGAAGCATAAATTCCGAATTGCAGAGTATCAAAGATGACAATGAAAAATTACTGAAAGCAAGTAGAGAACACGAGGAATTAAATGAAATCCTGCTTAAAAACACAACTGAGATGAAATAAAATAAGAACGTAGGAAATCATTGTAGTAACGCCAAGAAGTAAGTCTCTAATGATGAATCTAATAAGAGAAGAGAACATCCGGCATTTAGCAACAAAATAACATCAACGACTGAGGAAAAAAGTAACCACAGTTCTGAAGACAACACCTTACAAAATAGATCACCTAAAAATAAGAAAAGGAAATGGAACACAGCTGAATTAACTGGTGAATTTAAAAAAATCAGACCACCTAGTTTTTATGGGGAAATGGAAGAAGGAGGAGCAACTTGGCTCCTAAACATGGAAAAATATTTCCAAATTTATAATTATTCTGGGAGCTTAAGGGCTAGATTGGAAATATATCAGTTGAATAGAAAAGTTGTGATTTGGTGGCAAGAAACAAAAATGGTAAAAAAAATTAGAAGCAATAAACTCACTTAGAAAATATTTAAGAAACATTTTAAACATAAGTACTTAACTGAAAGCCATTTCGATGAAAAGGCTAAGGAGTTTCATGACCTTAAGCTAGGAAAAATGACCATTGAATATTTTCTTACCAAATTTGTGAATTTGATGAGGTCCATACCTTGCCTCAAAGAAGAAAAATCCAAGGTACAAAGGTTCATGAGTTGCTTGCCTCAAGAATATAAGGATAAAATTGAGTTCCCAGAAAGAAACAATTTAAATACCCATGCCATGCATCCCACAATGCACCAATCAGACACAACAAGTTTAGTGGACAAAAACAAAGTGTATCGGTTTGGAATAGCAATAAACCAACTGATTCATTGAACAAAACAACTAGAACACCATTGCAATGTTGCGGTTGCAAGGAACCTCACATGTATAAAGATATTCCTTTGAACAAGAACTTAAATTTGGTAGAGAATAATGTTCAGGAGGCAGTAACATTTAATGATATGGCAAGATGCAATCACAATATTAATGAAGCCTTGGAAAATCGACAGGCTAACCATCAGTCTGCCATGGTAGAAGTTGAATGTAAGATAAATCAAAATTATGTCTTTATTTTAATTGAACCTTGTGCAAGTTTAAGCTATATTTCACCTATGATTGTAGAGAATTGAAAATTGAAAAAAGTAAAACATAATAAGTCTTGGTTAGTACAATTACCCACCGATACTAAACAAAAAGTAGTTTAACTGGTCAAAGATCGCATGTTAACACTAGATGGAATGGAAAAAAGTGTGGATTTGAATATATTACCTTTGGGATCCTATGATATACTCATAGGTATGGATTGGATTGAAAAGAATGTAGAAGTAGTGAATTATAAAAATAAAACTTTTGATTTCTTGGATGAGCTGGGACATAATAGAACCATTAAGGAAATACCTCGTGGTGTGTCAATGAGGCAGATTTCTTATTTACAGTTGAAATGAAATGCAAAAAAGGATTGTGAAATATATGTTGTACACATAAATGAAAGTTTAGAAAAGAGGGTTGATCGTTTACTAACTGATGTTCCTATATTAAGTAAATTTCAGGATGTGTTTCCGGAAGAAATTCCAAGACTACCTCCTAGAAGGAATATAGATTTCACAATAGATTTGGTACCATGATCAACACCAGTTTTCAAAGCGGCATATAGGATGGGTGTTCCTAAACTGACTGAGTTGAAAATATAGCTTCAAGATATTTTGGACAAAAAAATATCAGACCAAGTTTGTCTCCATGGGGTGCATCGGTTCTATTTATGAAAAAGAAGGATGTAACTTTTATGCTCTGCATTGACTATCGACAATTGAACAAAATGAAAATTAAAAATAAATACCCTTTACCGTGTATTGACGATCTGTTTGATCAGGTTGGAGAGACTAAAATATTCTCTAAAATGTATTTAAGATCAGGTTATCACTAGATCAGAATAAAAGATGAAGACATGCATAAAATTGCTTTTAGAACTAGGCATGGACACTATGAATTCATAGTGGTACCCTTTGAGCGAACAAATGCTCCAACAACGTTTATGTGCCTTATGGACAACGTGTTAAGAAAATACTTGGATAAGTTTGTGATAGTATTTATTGATGATATCTTGATTTATTCTAAAAAAAAAGGAGGAACATGAAGAACATCTAGAGTTGGTTCTGCAAACCTTAAGGGAACATTAGTTGTATGCAAAATATAGCAAGTGTGGATTTTATTAGAGAAAGGTACACTACTTAGGACATCTGATTTCCAGAGATGGAATTGTTGTTGACCCTCAAAAGGTCAAAGCCATCTGGGATTGGTCAGTTCTGAAAGATGTTCCAGATATCAGATATTTTATGGGAATTACAGGTTAATATAAAAAATTCATTGAAGGGTTTTCAAAATTGACTTACCCTATTACTTATTTATAGAAAAAGGGAACCAGGTTTAAGTGGATATAAAAGTGTCAGGAAAGTTTTGAAATATTAAAACAATTATTAACTACTGCACCCATATTGAAAGTAGTAGATCCACACAAAGATTTTGTAGTAGGTAAAGATGCATACAAGGAAGGATTATGGGGAGTACTAATGAAGAAAGGACATGTAATTACATATGAGTCAAGAAAACTAAAATCTCATCACAAAAAATATGCTCCACATGATCTTGAATTTACTGTTATTGTCCATGCCCTAAAAATGTGGTGACACTATTTGTTAGGAAATAATTTTTTGTTGAAAATAGACAATGTTAGTCTTAAATATTTCTTTGATTAAAAGCACTTAAATTCCATGAAAACTAGGTGTTTGTATTTCCTAAGCGAATTTGATTTTGATATTGAACATATTAAAGGAAAGGAAAATAAGGTGGCAGATGCCCTTTCTAGGAAGATAAATGCAATTGCTAGTAGCAAAATACAATCTGATTTGAAACAGAAAATTGAATTGGAAACAAGAAGAGACGAGGAATACAAACAAATTCAAGGAAAATGTCAAACCGATTCTCTAACTAGCAAGGAATAAAAATTTAGTTGCAACCCAAAAGGGTTAGTTTTGTATAAGAGTAGAGTTTTTGTGCCAAATAATACAGAATTGAAAAACTTAATTCTAGGAGAAGTTCACAAGAAACCATATTATGGCCATCAGGGGTATCAAAAGACAATAACAACATTAAAGAAATAATATTTTTGGCCTAAAATGGAAGCATAAGTGTTTGATTACATTGCTATATGTCTATAATGCCACTAGGTTAAAGCAGAGCATCAACACCTGGCTAGATTGATACAACCTATACCCATTCCAAAGTGGAAATGGGAAGTGATCAGTATGGATTTCATCACGGATTTACCTATAAAAAATAAGCACAATGATTTGATTATGGTTGTGATTGATAATATTACAAAAACAACACATTTTATCCTAGTAAAATCCATTTATAAAGCTATTAATATTGCATAAATGTTTATGAAGGAAATTTTCAGAATGCATGGGTTTCCCAAAACCATCATTTCAGACAGAGACACAAAATTCACTTCCAAATTTTGGAAGACTTTGTTTAGTGGAATGGACACACAATTGAGTTTTAACACTGCTTACCATCCTCAAACTGACGGTTAGACTGAAAGGACTAACCGTATTGTGGAGGATATGCTACGAATGTACATTATGGACTGTCCAACAAAGTGGGAGGATTATCTTCACCTAATGGAATTTGCATACAACAATGGTTACCAATCATCCTTAAAGATGAGTCCTTTCAAAGTATTGTATGGTCGAAGGTGTAGTACACCAGTGGTTGGGATGATCCTGTTGACAATATTATTACAGGGCCTGAGATGCTAAAAGAAATGGAAACAGTGGTACAAAAAGAGAAACATAATTTGAAAAGTGCACAGGAAAGGAAGAAAAGTTATGCAGATTGAAAAATAACACAAAAATAGTTTAATGTTGGAGACCATTTTTATCTAAAAAAAAAACCTAGAAATAGTTCAGTGAGACTTGGGAAAATTTCTAATCTAGCACCATGTTATTGTGGATGTTTTGAAGTGTTAGCCAGAGTAGGACCAATGTCCTACCAACTTGCAATACCATCCCATCTGAAAATACATAATGTGTTTCATGTTTGATTATTGAATAAATATGTCCCTAATATAACTCATGTTGTAAATTGGAATGTGATCTAGGTGGAACCAGATGGCGAGTTCTAGGTGGAAACATTATGCATACTCGACAGGAAATGAAATATGTTGCGGAACAGAGCCATCACCCAGGTTAAAGTGCAGTGGAGGCACTTTGGTCCTGAGGAGTCTACTTTGGAAATGGAAGAGGCTATGAGGAAATCCTACCAAATTATGTTCCAAGGTTTGGAACTTGAGGGGAACATCCAGGACAATGTTCAATTAAAGGGGGGGGCGGGGGGAGATGTAACATCACTCCAACTTAAATATTTGAGTAAAGTTATGTGGTTGTGATTATTGACTTATGACTTTGGGAAAAACTTTGATTAAATTTTTTGACAACCTTAAGTAATTGATGGTGATTTTTTTTTATGTAAATATTATTTTATTTAAAATTGCTTGAGATAAATTGATGAGAGAACCCAACTATAAAAAGAGAAATATTTTATTCCATTGGAAAAGTGAAAAGAGGATAGAAACCACAAGGGTAAAACTGATTGTTTTCCATGAGGACAAGTGTGAACCTACCCCTAAGAATGTGGGAGGTTAGGAAACAATCTAGCAAATAGTTAGGCCAAGACTCCCAAGAGTTAGGGGGAAGGCTAACTAGAAAAAGAAAGAAAAATACCTAGTAAGTCTATTATTCTCAGCTTGTTAAAACAAGAGAGAAGAAACAAGTATGGTGTAAACAGGACGTTGTTGAGTACTTGTGCAGAGTTAGGGATTGGTGTTTTTGAGAAAGATCCAAGTTTTGGAAAATTACCTGGAGAAGGTTCTTGATATTTTCATTTTCCTGTGGAATAAATCATTTGGCTCGAGGGTGACCAAAGCTAGCAAACTATAGATAATCTAGTCTAAGGTTGGGAGGAGATGGACTCTCTCCTTAGTTTGTCCCAGTAAATATTTGTGGATTCAGATATGTGCATCTACCTTTATTATTTTATTTCCTTAGAATTATTAACCAAATGTTGAAGATTCTGGTTGAATATTATTCTATGTTGTTACAGTAATATTTTGTTGAACATTTTGATGTGAAAGTAGAAATAAGAAATATTTCTGAGTCAATTCATTATTGCTAACAGTTAGAGAGAAAGTTGAAACATAGAAATAATCATAAAACAACTTAATATTTATTTGTCAACATTTTTCATGTATATTAGCAAAACAATGAAACTGATATAAGTAGTTTATGAATACAATATGAGAACCTAAATATGTAATGTTTCTTAGCTAAAGGATTCTTATGCTAATAAATACAAATAGAGACATTCTAGTGTGATTATGTAGAAATATTTAACATAAACTTTCTGTAGAATAAATATAATTCGTTTTCATATTGCACATGGAATATAAGAATAACAATATGCCAACAAAGGTATCCATAAATTGAACTCTTTTAATGATTTGCATTAAATAGAAATAAGTGAATAAACGCTATCAAAGCCAAGAGAGTGATGTTTATACCATTCTGTATCTACAGAATCGATCTTGACGCATGATAATTTAAATAGAGTAAACCCTAAAAAATTGTTTACGAAGCCTATTAATTTAACCATACAACAAACAAGTGAACCCACAAGAGAGGTATGATACAAATACTAGTATTAAATTCTTGGAACCCCTCTACAAATATAGTCGACTATTAAATATAAGAAGTCAAGCCGACTATTACAAAGTAAATATGCATAAACCCTAGGCAACTAACAAGCTTTACAAACTGTAATGAGACCATGCCAATATTATTGGTGGTTGTAATGTATCTTTATACAATAGAGACCCTAAATATTGACCGAGATGTCGAGGTGGGAACGAAACATTGGTTACCTTAGGGTTCCAATTTGTAAACTCTAGATTGACTAGGTTGCGGCTAAGCATGCCAACACTTGGGAGAGGATATACCCCATGACTGAATAAGTGGCGAAGTGTTGGGTTGGTGCAATACCCCATAAAATAGCAATCACATGGTTTGGCGCCATTCAAAAAATTAAATAACGGTGGTAGGTAACCATAAATGCGTGGAGTGAAAACATATTTATTATTCTTCCACACCAACGAAGGCCAATGCACCAGACCATGATCATATAGTTTGTCATTGGACGATTGAATGTAAGACTCGATACATTGGTACCATGTTACCAAAGAATTAAATAGCAAACTATAGACATTTATAATAGAGTTTTGTCAAGAAAGGTATGAGGATGCCATGGTAAACCAGGATTAACGTTCTAGTAAAGAGATGTGGGTTCTTACACTTAAGATCAATGTTTAAACCTTAGAAAATGTAATTTATGGGTTGTCCGTAGCTAAAGGTACTCATATAAATTAACGAGTGGGTATTGTAAGACTAACATGACTGATCTAATAGGAAAACAAATAATATACATGTGTAAGTGTTGATTTAATACACGACAAAGGTAGATAATTGGAAACATTGTATCTTTATTATTGGATAATAAGAAATTAGGCTCT
>SNQJ01S0174963.1:0-19185 GCA_010110895.2 Picea sitchensis | reverse complement strand
TGACATAAATAAAATAAAATTACTAATATAATATGCCCCAATTAAGGGGGAATGAGACAATATTAGGGCTTAACAATACGTAGTCATATTTGCACTAAAATACTCCTCAACATACAAGGGTATTCTCTACATCCTTTGTCTTGATTGATTTGCAAAATATTTCCAACAAAATCCTCATGCAACAACCTTGGATATACCATTGCAAAAGAATCAATTCCAAAAGATAGCATTGATCCTGTAGCAGGATCTTAAGGCTTGGTGTTGTAACCTGCAACTCTATATGTGGTCCATGTTGGCACAGCGGCAGAACCATGGTTCAATGCTACAAAAACACACCAACAAAACCCTAACTACCGACCCTTTCGAAAACACCTGAGAAGCAAATGAAGTCTCACTCGAGGTAGAGGCAGGGGTGGTTGCAAGACTCAGGTGTCTACAACCTTAGCTGGGAAACAGATCTGTGATTATACAACTTAATAGAGCACTTAGTACTATCAGTCCTCAATGTGCAGTCAATATCTACTTAGCAGAGCTTCGCAGTATCCACATTAATCTAACGTATTTAAGCACTTAGCATAGGTAATTAGATCAGATCAAGAAAATCAAGCACTGAGCATATTCATATATATCAGATCTAACATTCTACACATCATCAGCACTAAGCATAAGCATATCTATCTAACCATCTCAAAGAACTTAGCACATTAAACCAAGCACAAAGAAAAACAACATAGTATTTACGTGGTTCACCCCCACCTCGGGGCTACACCCACCAAATATTCTTATTTATTGCCTTCAGTCAATTGGTCACAAGCACAGAGCCTCAAAACCCTTACTTCGCACATGACAAAAGATTTGCGCAGCTTGCTAGATTCTTCTTCCTTGCATTCCAGCACAAATCCTTCCACAACTTCTTGTAGCGACTTGCACTTAGCTCTGCAAGTCTCACACAGGCAAAAAGCACTTACAAACCCTACTTTCACTTAGCATACATCACATAGATGTTGATATATGCCTATAGATCCTGATAGATGCCTTTCCTTACATTGCCTAGTTATCTATTTATACAAAATAGGCCTAAGCATGGGTAAGCCCATGGGTCGACAGATCAATCCCATTACATATTCCCTAAAACCCAAAAAGGCACCAAAATTGGGTCGAGATCCCTTGATCTCCTCTTTTTCTTGTGATCTTCCTTCGACAGGCTGTCGAAGTCCCAAAATAGGTCACTATGACCAATAATCTCCCAAAACTTGGTCAAGGGCCAACAAGCCCCCAACACTCATCTGTGACTTGTCCCAAGTCACTTTGATCTGACCAGTTCTGCTTCAAAGGCCTTGAGCTGCTTGGACCTGCTGCTGTGTGATGGCCTCTTGCTCGATGAACTCCTAGATCACTGTGTCATTCACAAGCCCTTCTAGGTGTTGTTCTGTTGCGATGACAATCTGTTCTAGATCCGCTCCTCGACTTTCAACCTCTGTGAATAGTTGTCATGCCTTATATTACACTGGTTGGAGTCATTGAGTAACTTCCATCACTCTTCTTTGAATCATATGGAGTTGTTGTTGGGTGGTGCGCTGCTCTTGAGACCACTTCATTCTTTCTATAGGCGACAAGTCCTTCAGCTACGCCTGTAGTGTGTCTGCATGCTACTTTGCTTCCTTGAGTTGTGACTCCAATGCTTGTAACTCTGGGTTCTCAGTGAGGTTCTTGTATGTATAGGCACTCTGGTTACTTAGCTGCTTTCATTCCAAGGAAAGAGCTTTTAGTTTGTCAACTGCGCTGTGGGAAATTCCTTCCTAGAGGTCTCTTACATCTTGAGGGGTTCAGGGCACAGTGCGGAGCTCCAAGTCTGCTATGCGTTGTTAGATCTGTTGGATTACTTCTTCAAGTTGTGCAACCTAATGTGGAACTCGATCTTTGGACTTTACTTTGACGACTGTCATAGAGCAAAGTGATCTGTTGACCCTTTCCTGTACTTCAAGTTTCTCTGCGAGCAACTGTTCCTTTTCTTTATGCAGCTGGTTTTTTTCTTCATCGAACTTCTCTTATAGAGAAATCTTCTCTCGTTCTGCAATATTGCACTGCTCTAGAAGGTCTCCCTATGCTTACGCCAAAGACTGGGTGGCTTGCACTGTCTCCTCCTGTGCTCATCGAAGGTGAGCTTCGACTGTGTCAGCGATCGGGTGGAGTTGAGCTGGCTCATCTCCTAGTTTTGATGTTTTTATGGATAGAGGCACAGTAGAAATTGCACGGCTAGACTGTAATGCATGTTGCACCCCTTGGAGCTCGTCCTTAATCTGACTGAACACCTCATCTTGCTTATCTTCTTACTTCTCTGCTATCTCCAACGAAGCATCATTCAGTGCGGTGACGATGAAGTCGAAGTCTTATGATGTGAGGGTGGTCTCAAATTTAAAATTGGTTTCTTTCACTTTCTTCTGGGATGAGGGCTTTGGGGGTGAAACCATTCTTTTCTTCAAGGAGTCCTCCTCCTCTCTATGCAGTGTGACCTCACCTTTATTTTGTTCAACTTCTACGCCATCTAGCTCTCCGCCATCACCTCCTTTCTCAGGTGAGATGGAAGCAGTCTTGGCTGAGGTACTATCTATATCCTGAGGCTCTTTAGTATTCTTTGTCTTGTTGGGTATTGGTGTATCATGCGCAGTTTCTAGACTATCTACATCAGAAATCTCTGTAGGGTCTGCTGGAACAAGGAGGTTCGTTGACCATTCCTTGGTAATATCTTCCAAGTCATCCTTCATCAACTTGTAGTATGACTGAAGTTGTTGCTTATGCCCATCAACGCACCTATTTATGTAGATAAAATGGTGGTCTACGTTGAACTTCATTATGGGTCGAAACCTGTGGAGGGTATTCGGGGTCATACGAGGCTCAGCTGGATGGCTACCTTCAACTAGTTGTAATACGTATGGAACATGAAATTTGACTGCCATTGCTTATTCATGTCATTTGAGTACCACAGTGTAATGAACTTCACGGCTAGAGGTTCAAATGGATCGATGTCTTGGAAGGTCGCACCTTCTGACATCTCCCATGAAATGAATGCGATCAGGATCAATAACCAACTGAAGTGGAATTCATATCCCTGATCTTTCACTTCTCTACATTCGAGTTCTAATTGGTTCACCAGGTACTACACCCAATTCATATGAAGTCCTTCTCCGCACTTCCCTACGAGGTAAACTACGAACCCTGTGACTTGAGTGGGTCTATTATTTCACACCAACTTTCCTACGATTAATTGGCAAGAAAGGCACACTGCACCACTTTGGAAAGAAGCTACCTTGTATCCTTTCATGCCATTCTCTACATCTTCGTAAGTGTCTTTAATCTTCTGCGCAAGAGTGCGATCCATGGATTTTCTCGAGTAAAACTCCTGTGGGTTAGGGCCTTGCATGTTTATCCCTGTGATCCGATTGATCAACATCAAATCCACTGTGATACGACGATTTAACCATAAGTATCCTCCATGATAACATGACAACAACAATTTGATGCATGCATTCACTTCTTGGTGCCTTCCGAAGTGYGAAATCTTCATGACGTTAAGCAGTGTGGAYTGCGCGAGGTTATGGGTCCATGATTGGGGAATGATMTTTGAATTCTTCCCTTTGGTATTGGTCATATACTTAAGTGGGGCGAGCATGCTATAGACCTTCCTGTTGCCGAGGTTGAAGTCACTAAACTTCAATGCTGCAATCTTATCTTGGTTGACACGAACTGCGCGTATCCCCTTCGTGAGGTATGCAGTGACCAAGGTGTACTCAAAATATTTGGGTACATTGTCTCGATTGATTGCGCCATTCAGAGGTGGTAGATAGGCAGGTAAAATACTCAGAATCATCTTGGAATTCATGAGATATTTTCTATGCTTAGTTCACTTTTCATCTACTGACCGGGATGGACCAGCTCAAGCAGTGGATGGAGAGGTTGGCAGTCCTCTGGTCGAAGATTCTTGTAGACCTGTTGATACTCCTCTCTCTGACATGACTCTTTCATTCATCAAGTCGAGGAGAACATCTGTTACTTATTCTTCAACTGTAGTGAACTCTTTGGACATACGCGCTCGGGATTAAAATTTATCGAGGTCACGATTATCTCAGATACTATACTAGAATAACAACAAGAGCATAAGGATCACTGTATTCAATTCGCTTAGTCTACATGTCTTCAAATTATCAGTTAGCAAAAGTGTTTTCCATGCATGGCACGACGGGATAAGTAGGCAACTTAACAATGGTTCGCTTGCAATGGTTATGAGCCTCCATTAATTCTTATTCGATCTGTTATGGTGCGGTCCAACAGTTTGGTGTTGAGATATAAATTCTTTTTGACCTGTTCGGAGTGGCAGTCAAACAGATATATCGGTCCCAATGGTTATATTGCTTCGCCTTGGCGAAGTTCCCTATGTCATTGTTCTGATAACCCGACGAAGCTCCAATTCTACAAATTTTCTTTCTACGAAGTTCCCTCTAGAATATTCTGTAACTTTTCAATCTTAACCCTCTTCTTACTTAGATTTCTAGCCTTCTTTCCAGTGTGCTTCGACTTGGTATGGTTTTTTCCATTCTTATTCTTATCTTCTTTGGACATAGTCATTGCGTGTTGTTGACATTATTTCCTAGGATTCAGGGGTAATACCTCTTCTTTATCTAGATTCAGTACTTCAGTCTTCTGTGGGTCTTCTAATGTTCTTACAGCTTCAACATCAGGCTCTCTAGCATCAAATAACTTTGATCTATTCTCTTGTTCTTCAATCAATTGTGCTATCTTTCTAGTCATTAAATCTTTTATCTCTTGTTTCTTCTGCTCCAAAACTTCTTCTTCTTCCTTCCGTCTAGCTTGATCTCTATCAATCTAAGGTTTTCCTATTAACATGGTAAATGGGGTGTTGTCCTCAATAAATTGAATAATCTCAAAATCTTCTTCTATCGAAGTTCCATTTGCATTCATAGGTATCTGAGAGAGCCTCCCACACAGGTTTACCAATTTTCCTCTGAATAACCCTAGTGCTCCTAATGAACGAATCATAGCAGGACTTCCTATAGCTTCCCAAGTTCTCTTTGTCATGATATTCACCTGTGTTTACTCATCTAGAACACAGTCAATGTCAAAGTCTCCTATTCTTGCTTCGATGCATTCTTTTTCTTTAAAGATCTTTGATAATATAACATGTTGGTGGTCATTCAAGGTTTCTTTCATCTGTAGAAATATATTCTCTGATTCTTTCTGGGGTTCTTCTATTTCTGGATCTGTCTTAGGGTTTTCTTGGTTTAGATTCATTCTTTCAAGCTTAAAAATCATTCTAGGGAAATCCAACACTTCATGGTCCATAGCCTTACAACAAAGACAACTAGGTCTTTTCCCAGGACATTCCTTAGCAAGATGTCTTGGTCTTCTGCAACTGTAATGGAGGGTTAATCCTCTCTTTCTTTTAAATGATCCCCATATTCTCCTATACTGCGCGCTGGGATCATGGTGGCTAACCTGCAAAAAACTCTTTCTAGGGTCCTACATCCATTTTTGTTAGTCCAAACATTCTTTCTATGCATAGGTATAACATATATTTCACTATTCTTATCATATATATTCATATCAAGCCTTCTTTCATCTAATAGTGCCCTAGTTTTCAAGCTAGGACAAAATCTATCAAACATAGCTAGATCCATACTTTAGAAAGAAAAAATTCCACTTTTCTTACTTCTATAGAGCACAAAGCTTCCAGATCTAAATTTTTTCACTATTCTCACCTTTATCAGAGCACATAGCTTATATATCTTACCTCTTTTCTTCAAATCAGACTTATTTTCTTGAGATCTGACCTTCCTTTTGGCACGAAGCTTCACATGTCAAGTAGAATGTTGCGCACTAGGGTAACAGATCTACACATGGAGCCTTAAAAACTTCCAGATTGAATCTTTGCACAAAGCCTCTTCTTTCTCAGTTCCCAACAAGTAGAGTTTTAAGTCTAATACTGCGCACTTTAGCAGTAGATCTATGTACACATCTTCTCTTTTCTTTACTTTAGTTCCCAACAATCATAGTTTCAGGTCCCAGCAATGGAACCATTTGTTAGCATAGGCGCAGACCTAGGGTTCAACTCTACAACAACACACCAACAAAACCCTAACTACCATCCCTTTCAGCAACACCTGCGAAGCATATGAAGTCTCACCCGAGGTAGAGGCAGGGGTGGTTGCAAGACTCAGGTGTCTACAACCTTAGTTGGGACAGAGATCTGTGTTTATACAACTTAATAGAGCACTTATCACCATCATTCCTCAATGTGCAATCAATATCTACTTAGCAGAGCTTCGTAGTATCCACATTAATCTAACGTATTTAAGCACTTAGCATAGGTAATTAGACCAGATTGATAAAATCAAGCACTGAGAATATTCATATATACCAGATCTAACATTCTACACATCATTAGGACTAAGCATAAGCAGATCTATCTGACCATCTCAAAGCACTTATCACATTAAAACAAGCACAAAGCAAGACAACATAGTGTTTACGTGGTTCACCCCCACCCTAGGGATACATCCACCAACTCTTCTTCTTTATTTCCTTCATTCAATCGGTCACAAGAACAGAGCC
This sequence comes from Picea sitchensis, assembly GCA_010110895.2. NCBI lineage: Eukaryota > Viridiplantae > Streptophyta > Pinopsida > Pinales > Pinaceae > Picea > Picea sitchensis. Next base: position 12,558 of record SNQJ01S0174963.1, on the reverse strand, counting down.
TCAAAAACCTTACTCTGCACAGGACAGAAGATCTGCGCAACTCGCTAGATCCTTCTTCCTTGTGTTCCAGCACAAATCCTTCCACAACTTCTTGCAGTGACTTGCACTTAGCTCTACAAGTCTCACACATGAACAAAGCACTTACAAACCCTACTTGCACTTAGCATACATCACATAGATGTTGATAGATGCCTATAGATGCCAATAGATGCCTTTCCTTACATTGCCTAGGTATATATTTATACAAAATATGCCTAAGCATGGGTAATCCCATGGGTCGGCATCCCAATCCCATTACATATTCCCAAAAACCCAAAAAGGCCCCCAAAGTGGGTCGAGATCCCTTGATCTTCTCTTTGTCTTGCGCTCTTCCTTCGACAGGCTGTCAAAGTCCCAAAATAGGTCACTATGACCAAGAATCTCCCAAAACTTGGTCAAATACCAACAATCCATATAGGTCCAGTGTTGAAACCAAGGCTTTGATAGAAATATGTAACGTACCTAGCCCCAAGATGGATCACACCACACAAAAATATGACCCCTGTCATAGTTGAATAATTACAAAATCTTGGAGCTCTTATCATCTCTTGAATTTGTGACGTAACTGTCACCATCAAACCCCAAAATATTTTCTATGATACCAATTTGTGACATACTTGGCCACCAATAGGTTGTCCACGTTACCTCAAGAATGCACTTCTTAAATTGATACACATTTTCTTCCATTATTTAATTAATCAAGAACATAAAACCAATGCATTCCAATTAAAATAATGTGCTAAACCATCCAAGGAAAGAACAATGTTCCATGCACAACAAATAACCAGAAAGCATGCATACATAAATGCATCTCAGAGATAAATAAATACACAATGAAATATGCATTATACAAAAAGCATATAAATAACTTATCTTTTCAAGTAAATGTTCAACAACTAGATGCAGACGAAGGACATTCCTCTCAACCATAGACACTTATGTTCATTCACTCTCAATAGCAGTGTCACCCCCAAGACAGGACTATGAATTCACAAGGATGAGTTATATGTCAAATCTAAAGCATACTAGTTAACTAATAGGATCTCAAGTTTTCGCAATCACATAGAGATCATGATTTCCATATCTCTTCCCCTTCATCCTTCACAACCCAAAGAAATGAACTCTTTTCTCTTCCATGCAATATCTCAGGTTGTTCCATTTCTCTAGGGATCTAGTATTACTCTCCATTCTGGAAACTCCAAATATTCTTAGTTTTGGATATTTCTTTTAGAAATTCCATCAATCTCATGCACCCAAGCATCCATTCCCTCCTGGAATGATCAATAACTCCTCATAGTCAACTAGAAATGGATTTCTACCTCCAACCATTCGTTTCCACGCCTATATCTAGAGCACACAAATTAAAAAGCAAGAGTGAGGAAGAATAAATGAGCAACAATCAATGAAGAGTGAACAAGGGGAAACAACTCCCCCAAATGACCCAAAAGAGAGGTTTATATATTTACTTGGAAATCAGGAACCACGTGGCCTTCCCCCCAAGAAGCTCATGTAATCATTTTTCTCAATTAAAACCAAGATGGTTAAATAAAATATAATAAAAATACTTATCCCCTTTATCCTCTGCTCTCATGGAATCACAACCCCCTATCTCTTGCCCTTCTTCCTATTGTAGCCAACGATGTATTTTATTAATGTATATAGAAGTATTATATTTCCTAGGAACTTCAACCCTTTTTTAACTTATCAGCTCACTAGTCTAAGTCACAATTACATAATACATTCTAGTTCATAGGGATCAAAACCGGGGTATTACATTAGAACACATTTATATTTTTTGGTGCATTTTGACGGAATGCACACTTTGTCAATGGGAATGTAGTGTATGTACCCTTGTTTCCTGAAGGAGAGTAGTCTATGTACACTTGTAGCATACATTTTGACAATAAATTATTTTTGAAGAGATTTAATGGGAATCTTAGTGTGCAACTATAATAGGTTTAGGGATCAAGGCCAATAGATGCATCTTAAGCACATGGGGTGGAAAAATATTCTATAACAATGCTAGAATGTCCATACTCCAAGGCGGTATGCAAAGAGGTGGAAATTTCAATAGGGATAGGGAAATTATGGGAAGGAAGAAGTGTTGAAGAGGCATTTAGAACATGGTGTATTGGAAATGAGACTTCCAAGATCAAAGAACTATCTCTCAACATAGCCCGAGGAGAAAATTATGCATTCTTTTATTTTTGCAAAAAATCTCTCCTTGTTGGGAAATGAAGACATTATAGGAAAGAGTGATTTGTTCAACTTATTGTACTTAACCACTATGTTGTGGCCACAAACCACCCCCCTCCTTTTCTTTTCTTTTTGTAAAAGAAAAATAGAATCCCCCCCACCCCCAATTTTTTTATTTTATTTTGAGTTTTAAAACCTAATCCACTATTACTATTTCCTACTAATCATTATTTTACTACCTAGGGGGTTAGGGGTTTGGACATTTATTGATTTCTTATATTCTAGGAAGTTTGTTTAGCCATTAAGCTCTTTGATCTTATGCCTTCATATGTTGTTTATTTTTCATTTGATATATGATTCTTTTTTGATCCATGTTTGATGGGATTGATAGGTTATCTTTTGAACCTTTTTCATTAATTGGTTTTAATAGATTTAAATGTGTTTTTTAATTCTATCTAACTACATGGGTTACTTGGAAATAAATTTCTCTTAAGGATCTATTGTTTCCTTGTGCATTGGCTTGTATTGTCATCTCACTACATTATGGAAAAGTGAATGGTTTCTTTGAATGAAGAGCATATCATTACCTTGCACCTTGTACCTATTGTTTTTGTACCCATGTTGAAGCTCTCACACATGAATCTGATTCCTCAATTTAATATCCATAATTATAATTTGAAGATATTTAATCTTTCCTAAGGGTTTGAGATATTATTTTCAACTAAATGTAATTAAAAAATTTATATCGATATTTCATGACAATGTTTTACAGTAGCAGATTGTTCATCAAACACCAAGATCATAGATGATTTCTTTAAAGAGATTCCTCCTTTTCATTTTTGAACAAGCCTGGCTCTTCTCCATAAATTGTTTATGTAAAACGACAAGGGAAAATAATGTATATTTTATAACATACTAGCTTGTATCTTCTTCCTTGGAGAAAAAAGTCTATTAGTTTTGTGGCTGCACTGATAGAATTGCAGAGTTAATTCCTTTAAAATATATCTATGTTGTTGTAAATAATTCCTAAACAAAATAGTAATCTGGTGTACAGTCAAGGAAGAATTATCATGTCTATCAAGTCACAGAAGATAGGAAACTCAAGAGAAAATGCCCCAAGTGATTAAAAGGGATGGAAACCCCATTTTTCCTAGGCATACGACAATCCTTGACTCCCTTTATGTTGAGTATATCTTAAGCCTCAAGTCTTTGTAATTACTATTGAAAACCCCAAATTCCTTAATTTTGGATTCATGCCTTTACTTGATTATAATTATGACGTGATCTATTCATCGATCTGAACTTCATTCTATCACACATTAAATCATCATGTGCAGTTAGAGATTATCCATTTTTTCTTCACTTAGCTATATCATTTTCAAATTTTGAGGTTACCATCATCTTCTACTCGTCGAGAGATTTCAAACGATATAATTGTTTTTCTCATTTTGAGTTATTGACACAAATATATGATCCTTGGAATTTTTTTACTGTTATGATGACATGGAATATGACACATCTCTTGATTCCACATAACATCTATGTGGCAACCACATGTCATTTCCATCACCTRTCCTTCTAGTTAATTATTTGACCTGGCACCTATGTGGCCTCCTAAGTGTCATCCATTCTGACATGGCCTCCAGGGCATCATTATTTTTTTCTAATTATTCAAACATGGAATTTGACATCCTTGTTGATATGTCATATCTAACATGGAATTTGGAACCTACAAACCTATCGAGATCACATAATAAAAAATCCCCATTCAAAATGTGTAGCTTGTATTTCTTTGTGATCTTCCAAAAATTGTAGGTCGCAAGCCTTGCGACCTTACCTTATTTAGTTTTTTCATTCAAGGGAAAGATGTGCCATGCTCTTTAGCTTTTATCAAAATTTTAATCCTACAAGCCTTGCGAGTTTCCTCCTTTTAGACCTTTCTAACTAGCTTCATATTTAACACTATTTCATGTCTCTGAATACCACAACTTGTAAGCTTTGTGAGAAAAACCTCATGAACTTCCACTATCATAATAATACATTTCTATACACCACCCAAAAAATCATCCCACGAGACTTTTCCCCACAAACCAATCAGATTTTTATTTGTGGGTAGGCTCTATTGGAGTGTTGGAGAATTGCCTCTATTTCGGTGAACTCACGTAGCCTACAAGCCTATGAACTTCCTAATCCAACAAGCGTATCTACCCATGATCCCATACACTTATCTCCCCGCAAACCTATCTCACGATCTTGACATCTTGAAATCCTATTGGGTTTTCCTTTATCATATGAAACCTTAATTCTCATCCTCTTTATTGTAGGTGTTGTAAAAACCTTAATGTGGGCCCTACACTCTATATCTTTCCCAGTTCCACATACAAACTACAATGGGAGGGTTAAACAATATAAACCCTCCATTATCCAACTCCCTGATGCATGTGGGATAAACAACCAAGCTCACAAATAAACAACTGAGATCGACGTGAAGAAGAAATCGATGATTGTTGAGTGTTGATTTTAGAAGGTGATGTCTCAAGCTCTAGGTGATCAATTTAATCATGTGAGATCTTGTTGGAAATCTTGAACATAACAGTATCCCCTGAAAGAATACTTTTCTCTAGCATGATATAAAAAACACACAATAGATTCAAGGAAAGAAGCGAATGTACACAAACAAGGCCAAAAGACATTTTCAAGAATTCTGACTAATGAACAACATACAAAGAGAGATTGACTACTGAAGATTTTTTTTTAATTATGTTTATAATGTAGATTCATTGATGAAAATGTTAAGACAATTTGAATTATCTATTAGGACAAGAGAAATAATTTGAAACGATGTAACTATTGGAAGTTATGAATATGAAAGGTCTTCCTTTTTATATAAAAGGAATACCAATGTAATAAAGAAATATATTTTTTCTCATTTTTTCATAGATTGATCTAGGTGAATATTAGTGGCTACTCACCTATTCCATTGGTTCAAAGAACAATTTTCCATTTTGGCAGTTTTTTACAATTTTTCGGGTCCCAAACTTTTGGGGCCATTTTTTAGGCCCTAAATGATGTTTTTTTTGGCTCGGAAGCACCTAGCTTGTAGTCAAAGGTAGATGTTAGTCCAAAAAGAATGTGTAATCCTAAGCTAGACCTTTTCAACGATGTATCGAGCACCCAAAATGGATATTGTATGCAAAAGTTATGCCCTCGGGAAGTTAATGTATCAACTACCCCCATTGGGGCCCACAAACCTTTTGGTGTTTCATCTCATGGGGTTAGGGTTTTGGATGTTTAGGTTTTTCTCATTTGTTTTTCATATTAAAAAGGCATTTAGAGACTCATTGTACTCATCGTCTTGTGAATGAGTTTAGTCGTCACATATATTCTCAGAGATAAGATTCCACCATTCGAGCAAGTTTCTTTCATTCTACATTTTACAGTTTCAACATGTTGTCTTTATTAATAGAAGTGAAGTTTTACAATAGCTTTGTGTGTTTCTTTGTTATACATTTGTATTTCATTTCATTCCATTTATAAATTTGGATCAATGGTATCAGAGTGGTCTATTATTTATTTGTTTCTCTGTGCATGTCCCCAACGAGGTTAGGGTACAACGAGTTGGGACTAGAAGTAGGTGATCCCTTGAAAGACCATCCACGCAAACCCCGAAGACCTCCAATGGTGGAAGAAAAGAGAGAAAAGGGAGTAATAGATCCTTTTAAATTGTTTCTCAAGGAATCCCTCACGCGACAGAGGAAGGAGATGATGGATAATTTTCAACAGATCCTTTGACGACTGCCAAAAGCTGATTCATATTCGTCAAGCGAACACTTTGAAGGCATCACCCCATTCAAGGTATGAGTGAGTTTTGATATCCTAAATTTGAAGGTCAGATAGATGTGGATGCCCTATATAAATGGTTGAATCTACAAGAAGGTTATTTTTCGGTCCGTAATTTTTTCGATAGAGAAAATATTACCTATGCACTCCTTAAGGTTGTCCCCCATGTCAACTATTGGTGGGAAACTTACTATGAGAAAAGGGCTACTAAGGAATATGAAATATTTGTGGTTGCACCCACTTGGGATTCTATTAAGGAACAATACTACCTTGTTGGAAGCTAGGATGACCAGTACACGAGATGGGCCACACTATGACAGGTTAGGGACCAAACATTGTTAAAGTTCAAAAACATCTTCCATACCCTATGCACCAAGATGGGTATCAAAGACTTCGAATGACAGCTGGTGCTCAAGTATCATAGTAGTTTGCATAGATACATAAGAAAAATGGATTTTTTGGACATCTCATCACCGAGCACTGTTTATTGATATGCTATCAAAATCGAGAAAAAATTTAAACAAAATAAGTGGGATTTTGGATCTACAAACTCCTCATAGAAAAAGCAGGGAAAAGGTGGCCCCATCCCACAAAACAAAGGACATAGAAAATATGGACCCCCTCAGGAAAACTAGTCAAAGACAAAAAAATAAGGGTAATGAGAATATGAATAAATACACTAGGAGGTTTTGTAAATTCCATAAAATCCCTTGGCATAAAACCAATGAATGTTGCTCGAAGAAGTCATTGGTGGCTGACCTAAAAGCCTTAGAGTTAGAGGTAGCTTTTGAATTTGAATCAGATTTGGACAAGGGAAAGTGGATCATTGGTGTAGAACCTAGTTCCACTCTCACTACTACTAAGGTACAACCAAGTGAACCAAAACAACCAGAGAAAGGTGAGCGCCCTTTTCACTTGTAGATGTGGTTGAAGGGTACTCCGCTACACTTCATTTTTTATAGTGGAATCCAAAAGAACCTGATCTCAATAGAGTTGGTCAAGAGTTTGGACCTACCGAGGATACCACACCCACAAACCTACACCATAGGGTGGCTATTCCAAGGGAGAGATATTCACGTAAGCCAACAATGTCGCCTGCCCTACAATATCAAGCCCTTCAAGGATGAGGTATTGTGTGATATTTCCCTCCTTGAAGTTTGTGATGTCATTTTATGCCAACCATAGTTGTGGAAATGTCATGATGTATATGATTCTACACCTCATAGTTTTATTATTAATTTGGGTAGACAATTGTATATGATACCAAAGGTAGCTCCACCTATATCCATTTCTTTGATCTCTACTATGAAATGCAGGAAGGTCATTTACCATACTAGGAAATTCATGTTCATGATTCACTCTCAAAGTGAATATAATTTCATCACCACATCCATGGATTCTACATAGATCCTCTCCATGAATCAGAAGCAAGTGGAAAAGGTTGTGGAAGAATACAAAGACATCTTCTCCTCACCCACCGGGGTACCGTTGCACTTTTAGGTCAAGCATTCAATATATATAACCCCCGGTGCACTGCTACCCAATGGAACAATATATTGCATATCTCTGATGGGAAATGAGGAAATGAAGCTCCCGATACAAGACTCGCTTCAAAAGGTGCACATCCGACTCAACTCCTCACCCTGCAAAATTCCAATTGTATTTGTGCAGAAGAAAGATGGGACATGGCGAATTTGTATTGACTACATGTCCCTAAAACAAATCATAGTCAGAAATTGGTATCCAATTCCCTAAATTGACGACCTTCTTGATCAACTCAAGGGGGCCAAGTACTTCAATAAGATTGATTTGAAGTCTGACTACCACCAAGTCCCAATCGAACAGACTGATGTATGGAAGATTACTTTCAAGTCCAAACAAGGTATTTTTGAATGGCTAGTCATGCCTTTTGGTTTAACAAATGATCCAACAACTTTCACGAGGTTGATCAATGATGGATGATATATAGCGTCCATTCACTAATTATTTTGTGGTGGTATTTTGGATGGCATCCCCATATTCAACAAGACTTAGGAAGAACACTTGCAACATATTCAACAAGTCCTTCACACTCTGTGGCAGCACAAGCTATATGCTAACTTGAAAAAATGATCCTTTGACATGAATAGGGTCCAACACCTAGGCTACATTGTTGATGATCATGGTGTTCATGTGGATCCAGCCAATATCGAGTTAATTCCTAATTGGATATCACCAACCACACTAAACTAACTTCGAATTTTCTTAGGACTTTCCAAATTCTATCACAAGTTCGTGTTGGGATTCTCCCACATTGCATGGGCCCTCAGCCAAGTGACCAAGGGCGGTGGAAACGAAAATTTTGTGCAGGGGAAATCATAAGAACAAGTTTTCGATGATATGAAACATCACTTATGCTCATCCCCATTACTCTCCTTACCCGATATTCAACAATCTTTTGATTTTGAGACCAATGCTTTAGACTATGTTGTGGGCTCAATTATCACTCAACATAATCATCCAGTGGCATATCATAGTGAGATACTATCATATGCCATCCATAAGTACCCCAACTATGAAAAATAAATGTATTCCATTGTACAATATTTCCTCCACTGGAAGCATTACATTCTGGGGAAGGAGACAATCATCCACATTGATCACAAGGCTCTGTATTTCATACAGACACAAGGAAAATTTCAAAATGACTGCCATCAAAAGTGGTCCACATACTTGCAGCAGTTCCATATCAACATCAAGTATAATACAGTGAGAACCAATAGTGTCACTAAATAGCTTAGTTGACCTCCAATTTCTTCCCTAACCACAGTTCTCCACTCTTGTAGACATGGGGCCTCCAAGTGGCCCCAACTCTATAAGAGAGATCCTGACTTCGCTACCACGTACCAAATACTTGGCACAGGTGAAACTGTCACTAAATTTAACCTTCAAGATGAATTGTTATTCCATCTAGGAAACCTTTGTGTTCCTTCAAGAAAGTGTGTGAAGATTATTTGGGAAACTCAATACAGTAGGATGGAAAGAAATTTTGGCATGCAAAAGACTGCAACAATACTACAAAATAATTTATATTTTGACAGGATGTCAACAAGTATATTTGGCTTTGCGCTAGATGTGCCATTTCCAAACTAGCCACTAAGAAGAAAGGCATGTAAACTCATCTTCCTACTCCTTATAGGCCATGGGAATACATATCTATGGACTACATGTCTGGCCTTCCTTCAACCAAGCAAGGAAATGACTGGCTTTTTGTGGTTGTTGATCAATTTCCTAACATGTCCATTCTGACATCCTGCAAGAAGAGTATCAAAATAGAGGCCACTACAAGATTTCCATCGAACGAGTGTGGTTACATTTTGGGATACCACATACCATCATCTTAGATTGGGACAACAGGTTCCTTAACACATTTTGGTCGAGCCGCTAGTCATTGTTGGACACCAAGCTCACCAAATCCACTTCCTTCCACCCCCAAATTGATGTCCAGACAGAGGTCATCAATCGAATGATCATTTGTATTTTGAGAATGTACAACTCCAAGAATCCATGCAAATGGAATGATATTCTCCACTATGTTCAACACAACTACAACAAAAATATTCATAGCTTGACTGAAAACAACCCCTTTCAGGTGGGGTTGGGATTTCAACCATTGGGTCCCATTGATGTCACACTGCCCTTGCAACCACATAGGATGAATATTCCCATGTTTAGTCCAAGGCTGAAAAATACACCAAGTTAATTGAATGAATTCAACACATCTGCCAACATGTCCATGAAGGTTTAGAGAAATCCAATGCTAAGTACAAGAAGCACCATGATCAACACCGGGTGCCACACAAGTTTCAAGTGGGAGACAAGGTCTAGTTGCATTTGCAAAAATAGTGCCTTGCAGGGCACCATTATAAGCTTCATCCAAATTGATATGGACCTTACACCAACACCAACTATGTGGGTGATAATGATTTTGAGCTAAGTATTCCCCCATTCCTTGGCCTGCAACCAATGTTCAATGTAGACCTCCTTCGACCATACTTCCCACCATTATTGGACACATCATCGAGCATAGATCAGTTGAAACCAAAACATATCAACCTCAAATGCATGGAATAGGAATCGATTGATCATATCAAGGACACTTGTATTAAGGGAACTCACCAATAGAGGATCCAAATTTATCAGGTTGTCAAAGAAGGGGCAGCTCCTGCATCAAGGCAAGTGGCTCACCCGGGGCCAAGTTCAACAGAACTTTCCCCATCTGATGGCAGTTCTCAATGTAATTGATACCATTTATTCCTAAAGGGGAGGAATTATCCAGGTGTATATCAGTGGCCACCCACTGTTACACATGATTTTGGTAACTTTTTTGATGTCTTAACAGTGATGTATTCAGGCTCCCAACAAGGACTTTTTTCTTGAGAAAAGTGGCTCCTGTCTTCTTCCAAAGAACATATTTTTAAGATGAGTTCGAAGGCTATCTATGGTCTAGGGTGTGATAATCCCTCATTCTCGTAGGCCACCCACACTTAGGGTGCGAAATTCTCACAGTCTGCTCCATATATAGGGTGCGAACCTGTTTTTAAGCTTGGAAAGGAGAAGAGGTCTCGAGGGTTCTAGAAGGGAATCTTCTAGAAAATGAGTTGGGATTCGCATGGTTGTAATTCTATTGACTTCTTATATTTGATGGGATCATCCTCATCCATGTAACCATCTCTCCTTCTCTTATATATTGAAATGTTTCTCATGGAAAAGGTTAAGCAAGATTGAATGAAGAATTGGTGAAACAATTGTGTGAAGAACCCTGTTTGGACAGAAGCTTGAAGGCTCTATTTGGTCTATCAAGAGGAATTGGATCTTCTTCATGCAAGTACAAAGAAATTATGTGTGTTGGATCCAAGGGTCACTAAAAGGAAGCTTGCAACATCAATGCAATCAGGTTGTATCTTCTACTTTCAATTAATATGATATAGCGACATGTCCCTTTCCCATAAAGTCACTCTTACTTTATTGTTTAATTCCTTGATCATATGCATAAGTTGGCATTGAATATACTTTTCTATCTTCAGTCTGGTTGGTTTGTGTTGTCTTGGACTTGACTTCATGAGAGCACCGGAGCGAAGTAGGAACAACATAGACCTAAGGAAGCGATATAAAGGTATGTCACTTATTCCTTCCTATTAGTAGATTCAATGATTACAACTTAGGGAAAGAGTTGTGTCCTATCCTGTTTTGTTCTAGATCTAGGTGGATCTAGGGAGATATGTTAGTGTCTGCACCTACCGATTTGTCCGATAACAAAATTGGTGACTCCACTGGGGATGCAACCCATTTTTGGTGGTTTTTGGTGGTTTTTCCTTGGCCATTTGCTCTTAATTTACCATTTTTCATTTCCATCAATCTCTGAGTCTTGAGGAGACCCTGATAGAATCTATGGGTCCAAAAGTTCCTTAAAATACTTTGTCTTTTTTCCAAATTTTGTTTAGTTTCAGGAATTCTCGCACTGAACCCTTTTGTGGCCTGCGAGAACCAATAGAGTTTGCACCCTGTTGTTCAGTCTAGTGAAAACTTCTCGCACTCTGCTTGTATCCAGCTTGCGAGAATCCTTGATTCTCTCACTGTACACCACTGCCTGCCTGCAAACCCATTTGCAATTTTTTTTGGATTAAGGTTTTTTGTATCCTTAGATGCCCAAATTTTTATGTGTTTTTGAAAAGAACTTCTCTGGCCAGTGATTGATTGTTTCTTGACTTTGAATTTCGTGAATGATTAGTCTTCAAAAATAAAAATCTCTTCTTGTTCATTTTTTCTCAACTATTACCTCTTGACCTTTTCTTAACAAGGATATAATCTCTGGTTTTGAAATCTGAGTGCTTGTTTGGTTGGGAGCCAGTGATCGGTTTAAAAGTTGGGATTAATTGTCTTTTTCAATTGCTCGTTACTTGGAAAATTGTTATCCATATGCATTTGAAGAGACTAGTCTTGTCTATTTGTTATTTTTGTCTTCATTGAAAGATTGGTTTGGGTTTTTTGTTTTATATTTATTTTTCATCAGTTTCTAGTTTTTCTTAGTTCCACCACTATTGTTTGGTTTCTAGTGAAAATTAAAAAACATTTTTTCTTTTTAAGCAACTTTTTATTCGAAAATATTGGCATTCAATTGTTGAAATAGAACGAATAGAGAATTTTCATTGTTCATGATTCATTGATATTGCATCTCAAAGAAGATCATATATCATAGTTCAAGTTATTCCAAAAAACTCCTCTTTCCCTCCTGTAAATAGGATTCATCGAACAAAAAATTTGTATCATTCATTCCTATCTATGCATTGTTGGGTCAGAGTCTCACACAACATTGGTTTCATTTCCATCTCCTTTGAGTAACAACAACCTTTAATAATATTGCACAATTTTTAAAATTTAACTAGTAACTCTTTTCTAGGACTCTTTTACACCAACATTAGCTAGGCTAGAGCTTTGGAATAG
>SNQJ01S0174962.1:46774-58585 GCA_010110895.2 Picea sitchensis | reverse complement strand
TGAAGAAAGACCCGTAGCATAAATTTTTGGGTAATGGACCCAATAGTGTTTGATGTAAATATGACTCATTATTGTTTTGTCATGGTTGATAAGAAGTAAATATGGATGAACTCCAAAGTGGTCCCCTTATGGTGAAAGCCCTCGCGAGAAGACGCTTTGTGGAGGAAGAGAACCCATGCTTAATTATGAAATAATGAGATGAAGGAAAGTGAATTTTTCAGGGAAAATATCCTAGATGGATAGTTCTTTTCATGTCATTTCTGGTGGTATGTGGAACGTCACATAATTCCTCATGGTTAGAGAGTTATGGCCATGAGAAATTGGAGACCCCAGATTTGGGTAATGGAGCCAAGTTTGTTTGATGGGTAATGGTATGAGTTATGATATATTTTCAGATAATACTATTCTATGTGGATAGTACATGTCATTCCATTTTTGGTGGTATGTAGGACATCACATAACTCCTCACGGTTTGAGAGTTATGGCCTTACGAAGTTGGAGGACCCTCATATGTCATCTAGAAGCCCCAAAAGGTCAAAGTAATCAAAGTCGTTTAAGAGATTTTAAAAGGTAATAATAAAGTGAAGTGATGAGTGTATTATAATTCAAATTTAATACAAAATAAATTATTTTAATGGAGAAATTAGAAGTGGACCCAACCCTAAAATAAGGAAAGTGGGGCCAAGTGACCTAGAATATGTTTTTAAGGAAGCTACTAAATAAGGAAGTAAATAAGACTAGAATATGTTTTTAAGGAAGCCATTTGAGAGTATAAATAAGAGGCAAGCTCTAAGTGAATCAACTTGAGCATAATAGACATCTATAGGTTTCTGATTTCCATAAACAGATATCTGTCAAATTTGAGGAAAGTGAAGAAAGAAGGCCGAAATACAAGGAACATAAATTCCTTTGATGGTGCTTCTAAGGTATGTTATAGTTTTAGGTCATCTCACCATTTCACTATACCCTATTTTCTATAATGATTCAGAGATCCTAAAATTGCTATGCAAGGAGCAAAACATATCCAAGTATTCGTGGTTAAAAATTCATCTTGTGGTTCGTTGTATTTTGGGAGTTAATTTGTGGAAAATAGGGTCAGGGCCACCGAAACTAGTCAAAATCAGTGCTCTGGGTAAAAACATCATAGAAATTTCATAATAGATCCAAATTTTATAAGACCAAATTTTTAGCTATGGTAAAGGCTTTATTTATTCTTTAACACAATTTCAGATCATTTACCAAATATTTGTGTGGGGCACTCTCATAAAAGGTCAGCCTTCTCTAGAATAAGACCTAATTCAACAAGGTATGCCATTTTGCTATAACTTCTTTATGATTCCAAGTAGTGCCACTTGGAGAAATGGCACAAAACACACTTCGAGTACTATCATAAGTCTCATATATTTTATACCTTTTATAGGTCTGTTATGATTATCGCTAGTTGTTGACTAATCCAAAACTAGGCATGTGAGATTTCAAAGAAAAGCTTGATGAAAAATGCTAGTCTCTCGTTGCCATTAAAGTTAATTTAGGCTCTGGCAGAAATGTGATCAAAAACACAAGGTCTATTACAGCCACAAATCATATTTTATGATGCATGATGAGGGCTTTCATATTGAGGTACACAAGGAGCAATATGGTTGAGACAAGAGTTGATGAGTTAGCACATACATGAAGTGGAGGAAGCTTGATGATGTTGGTACATATTGGATGAGCCTATAGCTACGAGTAGTTGACATACGATTGGTACATACTTGGGTGCTATGGCTGATGCACTTGTTTATGTATATAGGTTGATTAAGGTGCTGGGTACATGGCTGGATGCACTTTCTTATGGTACAAATTGATTACAAATTGTTTGTTACAGGTTCGTGTATGGTTGATGAAATTGTTCATGTTACAGGTTGAGGCACAAGTTGATGAATGGTTGATGAACTTGTTTGTGGTACAGGTTGATTACAGGCAGCATGATTGATGCAATTTGTTTATGGTGGCTGTGCTGATGGCCGGTTGATGCATGGTTCGGATGATTGGCACAAAGTTTACAAATCTGTGATATCCTGCTGTGTTGATGGGTGATAGTGGTTCCACCATTCCCACTTCTACCAGGGTGGCAGGATGTAGCAAGGACAGGTGGCTGTGCCATCCCTCCGCCAGCCAGAGAACATTGGGGGTCAGTAGCCTCCTTCCGGTTGCAGGATTTGGGGAGCTGGAGCTTCCCAAGTTGTAGCCCGAGAAACTAGGGGTTGGAGCCACCTTCCAGCTTGGTACTGAAAACAAAGGAAGAAGCCCAATGAATGTAATTTTCAAGACATATAAGAAAAAAATCATTTCGTGGTTTTTCCATGATTTGCCTACGCAAACACTGTACCGTGGTATGTGTGGCTGATTGTTCATTTGTTCATCATTTATTTACTCCTCACAGCTTATTGGATAATAATGTTCATTGTTATAGCACTTGGATTATATGGGTTAAAAGGGATTAAATTGCTCTATTACTGATCTACCCCCTTCTCAAGAGAGAATCCAACACCTTGATTCTTTTGGGGATACAAAGACAACGAAGAGAGTGAACAAGAAGATGAGAATCTTGAAAGCTTGAAGCATGTTGAAACTGAAAATAGACAGTTTAGAAACACAAACATAATACTAAAAGGTGAATTGAGTAGTTGTGAAGAAGATAATTGCAGGCTTGAAAAGACCATTGGTAGCTTGAAGGAAAAATTAGAAAATTATGAGAAATTGAAAAGAAGAATTGGATCACACAAAAAGAGGAGCTACTATTGACAATAGAAAAGCTGAAGAAGCTAAAAGCAATCAAAAATTAGATGAGATCCTTAGGTAGTCAAAGATATCCAAATGATAAGACAAGACTAGGATATAATGACAGTTTGAAGACAACAAAACAAGAGAAGGAAGATGAAAAGGATGAAACCAACACTCTAGAGAAAGTTGAACAACAAGATAGAAGACTATAATTCAGAAGGAATGAGACATCAAGAAGATCCTCTCCCATCAGGTATGAAAGTAATCATTATGAAGGAAACTATAGAAGAATGGATCGTGAACCCAGATGGACTACACCACAAAGAAGATTACTTACTCCCAGGTATCAAAATTTATTTCTTGGACATTGTTATACTTGTGGAAATTTTGGACACAAGGAAATCAATAGTAGAATCAATGAAAGGAATAACTATGCAAGATACATGAATGGTGAAAATAGTATATATGGAAATGTTCACAGACCTGTCAACAAAAATTATAATCCATTTGACCCATTAATAAATCAAAATATTGTATGCTACAAGTGAAATAATCTTCATCACAAGGCACGAGATTGCAGAGAGATGAAGGAAGATAATCCTATGCCAAATGTCCCTAGACCAACTACAACATGGAAAATGAAAGAAGTTCCACACAATGAAAATTGTCGAATAGAATTGGTCGCTAAAGAAAGCAAAGAATAATATGAATGGTTCATAGACAGTGGGTGCTCATCTCATATGACCAGAGATCAAAGAAAATTTGTCAGCTTGAAGAAAAAGGGTGGAAATGTTGCATTTGGAGATGACTCATCTACCAAAAAACTTGGAAAAGGAATTGTAAATCTTGGAAGTGAAAATGTAAAAGAAGGAAAAGTTCTATTGATTGAAGAATTGAAGCATAATATCCTCAGTGTCATCAAAATATGTGATCAAGGATACACTCTTATGTTTGACTCCCAAAAATGTAAAATTAGAGAAAAGAAATCAGGAAGATTGGTTGCAACTACAACGAGAAGACCGAACAACATATACATCTTAGACATGAAGAAGAGAGAGAAGACAAAAGCCACATAAAAAGATTCCAAGGAAGAAAAAGTACCAAAGATGGAAAATAAGGATGAAGTATTATTGAGTGCCACATGTTTAGGGGTTGAAACCCCAAATAAGAAGGTCAACTTATCCCATTGAACTTAGGGGGAGCAACCCCACCCTTTTCCATTGATGTCAAAGGGGGAGAGAAATTGGTATCATGATGACAAGGGGAGCATGAGTGTTGGAAGATGACATGGGCAACATGAGTGTTGGTATCATGATGATAGGAAGAGCATGGCATTGGTATCATGATTACAGGGGGAGCAGCCCCACCCTTTCCATCAATGAAAAAGGGGGATATTGTTGGAATATTTCTTGTTGTCAATGATGTCAACCCTAGCCATTGGTTGTATTCATTAATGTCAACCCTAGCCATTGGATTTTGGACCCAATAGTTTATCAAAGTAGATAGACATGAAGGAAATTACACATGTAGGTACGAAACCCATGGATGGATAATATAATTCATTCTATTTCTAGTGGTATGTGGCATGTCATGTGGATCCTCACGATTGAGGAGAAATGAATTTTTGAAAATGACAATGTGAATTGAATCATAAACTACATGTCGGCCCTAATCTTAAAAGGAAGTGACATAAAGGGTATAAATACATATCATTGTACATTCATTTTAAACACACAATTTTTTTAATGAATAAGGAGATATAAGTTGAATTTCAGAGGAAATATAAAGTAAAGAAGGCCGAATTTCAAGGGAGGATGAAGTCTTTTGGTGATGTGTTCTAAGGTATGTTATTTACAGGTCATATTACCATTTTCTCTATAACTTTGTTTCTAGAACGATTCATATGGTGAAATTAGGAGGCTATTGAGAATACCTATCTAGGTACCTATGGTTAAAATTTCAGCTCTTTATTCGCTATAATTTTGGAGATACACTCTCTGGAGAATAGGGTTTTTGACTAGTCCATAAGCTAGTCATAAACATGTGTTTCGGGTAAAATGGTCATAACGTCTTCATAGAGAATCAAAATGAAGTGAGACCAATTGCATTGGAAATAGTACAGGCTATATTTTCTTGTGTATGAATTTTAGAATCTTATGTTAAATATTGAGCATGGGACATTCTGTACAAGTTCGCTCTCTTGAATAATCCAGAATTGAATAAGGTCTACCATTTTCTCTATAACTCATTTTTTGGGAGGATTCAAGGAGTGGAAATTGGAGGTGTTTCAGAGAATACATTGAGTAATATTATATAAAGGATCAGAGTATTCCAATAAGTGAATAATTTCAGAAGTTGAAGAAGTCTCATGAAACATTATCAGGTTCTATGTGATGATTGGTTGATGGTGATAATTTAATGTAAAGTTTTATTATCTCTCATACATTATTGGGTGGAAGGAAGGGGAAAGGATGGAGAGCTAAACCCTCTCTTGATATTGGAGGATTGCATCTTCCTTTTGTAGGTTTATCCCTCCCTTTATATTTGGAAGTTGTAGCTACCTTTGGAAGTCATTACTTCCCTTGAACAATAACTATTGGTTATTTCTCATATATTGTGCATGTTGTATTGTGGTGTATTGATGTAACTCTTCTACTATTGTTCATTTCTCATTGGATATAATCGAATATATAATCTGGTTGAAGTATAAGTTGAATTTATTTTTTTAATTGTACTTGATACTGATTTACCCCCCTCTCAGTATCATCACAAATTATGTTGATAAAACCATTAAAAAAAGAATGTCATTGATAATAGAGGCATGGGAGGTATAAAAAATATTTTTTCTTTTGGTTCAAGGGCACATTCATTTCATGAGTATTTCAAAGTTGATTTTAAGAATGAAGGAGGATTTTACACAGATGGTTTTTGATCATTTGGGATAAAAATCTCAAACATGACAGAATTGAAAAGGAGAGAAGAAGATCTTCCTTCTCCAAGTCAGATCAAATAGTTGAATGCTTGTTGGAAAGAAAAGATCAAGAATTTGAGAAACATTTTCCATGCATGCAATGAAGTCATAGTGAAAAGAGAATAACTATTCAAAAGGATCACAGAGATAGATTTAGCAAGAAGCACTGATGAGGTACAAGATCCTAAATTAATTTTCAATTCAATGTTTATGACAAGGCAACAATTTGATGAACAAGTGGAGATATTAAAGGGATTATCAGATGAGAATTTTAATGGCATAATTGAATATGGTGAAGAAGAGATAGATAATTGTCTTATTGATTATTCTATGAAAAATCAAAATATTGAGTAGGAAATCCATATAATTTCTCATGATCTAAGATATTTAGAAGGTGAATTGTTTAATATCAAAATTAGGCATGAAATAAATGTCAATGAGGAATTGTATTGATGATTGGTTTAAGAGGCCAATCGATAAATTAACTAAAGAGGGCCAAGAAATAACAGTTGAGACAATTCCTGTAACCATCAAAAAGGAAAATAAATGGATAGAAATAAGCAAGTGAAAGGTGAGAGATACTATCATAGTTAGTTGATGTTGATCACATTTTTCTTTCTTTATCAGTTTTTGTCTAGTCACTCTGCTTCTTTGACTAGAAAGGTTTAATCGAAATCTGATAACTTCTTCATGTTTTCCTTCTAGGTCTTGCTACTCTGCCTTCACCCACCATCTTCTCTCCACAGTTTAAATCTTTTTTATAATTACTTTTATGGTGTGTGGGAGCCCCAATCCCAGTCCTCTGGATAAATGCATTTTAATTTCAAAACTTTGTAACAAACTTTAATATTTTTTTAGAAATCCCAAGAGATCTAAATTGGGATCAATTTTGACAGTGTTTTATAACTCTGATTTTTTAGTATAAAATATTTGAGATTTATCTATCATTTTCTTCCTTTGAGCTCCACATGTGTCTACTCTATTAAAGTTCTCTTATGTGTATGGATCATCTTCTTTTATTTTTATGCGTGATAAGAAATATTTAGTTTAGCTATGATGGGTGTGAGGAAATTTTTCTTATGTTTTGAAATGTGTGATTGTATGAGGTTCCTGGTCATCTCTTAGGAATTCTATTTAAAATAAAAAAAATTATTTTCTGCAACTTTTATATTTATTTGAATATAACAGTGGACTTTCTCAAAGTCCTATATAATTTTGGAAATCTTGAATTCAAATATTATCATAAAACAAAGAGGAGTACCACCTCTATAAAAATACAGGAGGATTTGTATCCTCGTGAGGTTGTCGTTTCGGTCCTGATGGATTCAAGCTCCATCACAATTGTTGGAAACCATAGCCAATGGGAAAACAAAATGGCTAGGTCATAAGATATATTAACAAAACTCATGACACAATTCATTATTGACAACCAGGAAAATCTAAACCATTGAGGGGCCAATGGGAACTATGTAGAAGATAGTCACAGAGGGGTAGGGTTCATGTAGAGGGTAGAAATACCCACATTCTAGCATAGAGTATCCTACATATAGGTAGAAGAAAAATACCTAGACTATTATTGAAACCATTCCTTGAGCAGTATCCTACAAGAGCACATGAACAACAGGAGTTGGATTACGAGGTCAACACCTACTTTAGGGAGTGTCATTTCCTAGAAGAAGGGGCCCATTAATCCATGTCCTACAATGACTATTATAAGCTTAGGATGAGGAACAATCCTAAGATAGACCAAAGTCAACATAATTTTGATCTTATTCACAAATTGGGGAAGTTGACTATCTTGTCTTTTGACGAATCTGATAGGTGCACAGCCCAAGCATAGGTGCATAAGTTGGACACTTACTTCTATCTTATTTCAATGACAGAGGATGAGGAAAATAATTTTTCCACCCTACACATGGATGGAGAAGCTCATGTGTGGTGGTACCACGGGCTAGTGACATTAGGGCATGTCAACATCACATAATACAAGGACTTCACCGAGAGGTTGATGGACAGGTTCGATAAGAAGGATCTTGAGATTCACTTCAGGGAAATAGAATAGTTGAGGCTGATAGGTACACCAAAGGCTTATGTCACATATTTCCAACAAATTGTGTTCATGGAAACTAATATTTCTTAGTAGAGACTGGTGATTTTATTCATGGAGGGCTTGATTGATCTCTTGAGATTTTGGGTGAAGGATTTCAGGCTAAACACACTACAGTAAGCTATCACGAAGACCTAGGATATGGTAGACACAACTCCCAAGAAGACAATGGAAAAAACATTTATTACACAAAAAATTTGGGTATCGAAGCCTCTTCGTAAGCCATGGATAGGGAAGGACAATATGGATGAGGAGACTCATAGAGAGTTGATGAGGAAGAAGCTTTGCTATTGTTGCAAAGATCTATGGGAACAAGTTCATCGGCGTATGGGAAAAGGTAAGGTCCATTACATTGAGGTGATTTTCGATAAGGAGGATGATGGTGATGATGAGATAACTCACTTACAGGATAGTGAACAAGGAAGTAGTGAGAAACCACACCTTGATACTATAGAAAATACGCCATTATAGGAGGGTGCCAAGGGAGTGACCATTGTTGCACTTTTAGGATTCCCCAAATATTACACCTTCAGGGTCAGAGGAATTTTGCAGGGGCAGAGGGTTACAATGTTGATTGATGGTGGGGCCACTCACAACTTCATTGATGCAACACTTGTCACCAAGAGACACATCCCTGTAGAGCACTTCGAGAGATTCAATGTGGTAGTAGCAGATGGGTACAACATGACATGTACTCAAAGGGTAAGGGGATTAGACGTGACATTGGTAAACTATACATTGATTGAGGACTTTTATGTCATGAATTTGGAAGGAAACCATGTGGTGTTAGGAGTTTAGTGGTTGTACTCATTGGGAGATATTCACAAGAACTATCAACTTGAGGATGGAGTTTAGGGAAAAAAGTGTTCAGCATGTCATCCTAAGAGGTATGTCGATAGGTTCCCCAAGGAGAAAAGTGCTCGATCACCATGGAGACACCATCACAAATATCCAACACCATCATGTGGACATACATGCATTGATTGGAAATAATGAAAAGATATTTTGACCACTATTAGTAGGGAGACCATCTGAGAGGGGATTTGAGCATGTCATTTAACTAGAGGAGGGGTAAAAACCCATGATAACCACATTATATAGTAATCCAAATAAGTTTAAGGATGATATAGAGAAGGCCATATAGGAGTTGTTGGATATGGGGCACATCAGGCCTAGCTCTATTCCCTTCACCTCTTCAGTAGTACTGGTAAATAATAAGGATGGTACAATGAGGATGTGCATCGATTACAGGTCATTGAACAAGAAGAACATCAAGAACCAGTACCCAATACCCAGGATTGATGAATTGATAGATGAGCTACATGGGGTAGTTTACTTCTCAAATATTGATCTTTGATCGAGGTACCATCAAATATTTTTAGAGAGGAGGACATCCATAATATTGTGTTCAGGTGTCACTATCGACACTATGAGTTTCTAGGCATGCCCTTTGTATTAACTAATGCACCAACTACCTTCCAGTCATGTATGAACCATATATTCCACAAGAAGTTGAGTAATTTCTTACTAGTATTCTTTGATGACCTAATGATCTATAGGAGGTATTGAGAGGAACATTTGAGGCATGTAGATGAGATTCTCAACATTATGGAAGAACAATCAATTTTTTCCAAGGAGACAAAGTGTGAGTTTGCATTGACATAAATCCTCTATTTGGAGCACATGATTGGTGTCAAGGGAGTGAAGGTGAATCAAGAGAAGATCCAAATGATCTTAGATTGGCCCAATCCTAGATCACTTACAGAGTTGTGAGGGTTCTTCAATATATGTAGTTATTGTAGGGGCCTTGTGAAATGGTTTTCACAACTGGGTGCGCCATTAATAGACCTCACCAAGAAGGGAGATTTCATATGGTCAGAGGAAGAACAAGTATCATTCAACAAAATGAATAAGGTGATGGTCTGAGGTTCCCAAGGCTTGAGTGTAAGTCTGGTCCCAAGGAGTAGTTTCCCAAGTATGCGTACCAGGGCAGTATGGGTGAGTGTAAGGCTGTAGGGGTGAGGTACCCAAGGAAGGCTGAGTGTCAGGAGGGCCCCAAGGAGTAGGGCATAGGCTGGGGGGCGTAGGGATTATTATTGAGGTGAGGTCTCGAGGTCGTATCAGTGCAGGTCCGTTCAGGCATTACCAGTCAGTGGGAAGTTTCCCAGTGTTAGTACTCCTATATTTCTCACAACCATTTGTATTGGAGTGTGATGGATCAGGTGAGGGGATAGGAGAAATATTGATGAAGAATCAATACCCCATAGCATTCAAGAGTAGGAATATGAGGGAGCCAAAAGGGTCTATCCTATATATCATAAGAAGATGTTGGCCATCATGCATGCATTGGCCAAGTTTAGACAATACTTGGTGGGAGGACTCTTTGTGGTTAGAAATAAACACAACAGCTTGAGATATTCCTTGAAGCAGTGGGACCTGAACAAGAGGCAACATAAATGGGTAAGTAAGGTATAGGCATATGATTTTGACATTGATTTGTAAATTTTGAAATCCTTATCTAAGAGACTTGTATCCTTCTCGATTAAAAGATCTCAAAAGACTGGAAGTCCATTCTCTTGGTGGAGTACTCCAAGAATATCTTTGCATGTGAGTTGATGGAGGGAATTACCTAGGATGACAGGTACAGGGTAGTGGATGAAATCATATACTATAAATATAAGATCTATATTTTCCTTAAGCCCACTCTCAAGGATAATATTTTGAGGGAAGTACACAATGCATCATTGGCAGGGCACCCAGGGTATTTGAAGACCTACAGGCGTGTGAGGGAGATATTATATTGGAAGAGTCTCAAGGAGGACGTGATTCAATATGTGAGAGAGTTCATGAATTTTCAGAAAAAAAAGTCATAGCTTACACATCTTGCAGGAATACTTTAGCCATGGTCGATTTTGAAGTAGAAGTGGGAAAGAATTTATATGGATTTCATTATAGGGTTGTTGAAGGTATAGGGAAAGGACCGCATGTGTTGATGGATAGGTTGAAAAAATATGTGCACTTCTTTGCCATTCCTTCAGAGTATAGTGCATCTCAAGTAGTGGACATATTCTTCAGGTAGGTCTTCTTACTACATGGTCCTTCAAGGAACATAGTCAGTGACCGAGATAACAGGTTTCTCAGCGCATTCTGGCAGGAGTTGTTCAGGTTATCCAGGACTTATTTGACACCTAGTACCATATATCACCCCCATATTGATGGGTAGACCGATATAGTGAACAAATGGATTGAAGGGTACATGAGGAATTATGTGTCAGGGCAACAGAGGATAGGGATAAAGTGGTTGCACCTTGGGGAGCATTGTTACAACACCACTCATCACATGTTGATTGGGATGAGCCCATTTAGGGAGTTGTATGGCTATAATTACCCATCATTTGTGGATTTGGAAATTGGGGAGAGAAGGGCCCCCAAGGACAAATATTGGTTGCAGGAGGGTCAAGGCATCTTGAGAATCCTGAAGGAGAACTTACAAGCCATTCAGAATCAACAAAATATGTATGTTGATAGGAATATAGTGGAGCGCAGATTTGAGGTTGGTGACTTAGTCTTTCTCATGTTGTATCCTTATAGATAGTCTTTGTTGAAGAAGAGTGGCACAGATAAGATGAATCCTTGTCATGGAGGATTAGTGTTGTGAGAGGGTTGTATCCAAACTATAGAGACTGCAGGAACAATTAGAGGGGTTGATCCTCCCTCTTTGCAGATCACATGGTTTGGAGGGGATGCAAGGGTCACTTGTAGGTCTTGAATTAGAAGAAGAGAGTTGTGGGATCTTAGGGACTAGACATTGAGACTTTTGAGAGAGGCCAAGAGCTATAGTTTTTCAGTCGGGGGTATTATAGAAGCAAATGAAATGTGTAGAGAATTCTTGAGAATATTAACAACCACTTTGAGGAGACAAAGGAATTATTTCTATATTGGAAGACATAGGCATTACTTCTAAGTT
>SNQJ01S0174962.1:19664-30452 GCA_010110895.2 Picea sitchensis | reverse complement strand
TCATACCTGATGGGAGAGGATCTTCTTGATGTCTCATTCCTTCTGAATTATAGTCTTCTATCTTGTTGTTCAACTTTCTCTAGAGTGTTGGTTTCATCCTTTTCATCTTCCTTCTCTTGTTTTGTTGTCTTCAAACTGTCATTGTATCCTAGTCCTGTCTTGTCGTTTGGAGATCTTTGACTGCTAAGGATCTCATCTATTTTTTCTGTGCTTTTTTAAAACTTCTTCAACTTTTCTATTGTCAATAGTAGCTCCTCTTTTGTGTGATCCAATTCTGCTTTCAATTTATCATAATCTTATAATTGTTCCTTCAAGCTACCAATGGTATTTTCAAGCCTACAATTATCTTCTTCACAACTACTCAATTCACCTTTTAGTATTATGTTTGTGTTTCTAAGCTTGTTCTTTTCCATTTCAACATGCTTCAACTTTTCAAGATTCTCATCTTCTTGTTCACTCTCTACATTGTCTTTGTATCCCCAAAAAGAATCAAGGTTGGTTTCTTCATTTGAATCTTCTTCAGAAATTATTTCTTCTTCTTTACAACACTTGTGATCATCATCCTAGGTTTCTTGGGTTATGAAGAGGAATTCTCCTCCATCATTATCTTCTTCATCACTCTCATCTGAGGAGATGTCATCATCCTTGGAGTATAAGATCTTTTTATTGTTGAGACTTCTCTTTTTGTAGTAGAATTTTTCAACAATATGTCCTATTTTACCACAGTTAGAGCATTTGAGAGGAGACTTACCTTTGTATCTTCTAGTTCCCTTCTGGAACCTTCTTACGAAATTTGTTATTTCTTAATCAAGGTTGTTATCCTTGTCTTTTGTCTTCTTTATGTCTTTAAAGGAGGCTTCATTGTTTGGATGGTTACTTTCTGTACCTGTTCTCATTTCATATGCTATAAGAGACCCATGTAATTCATCCATTATCATTTTGGTAAAGTCCCTAGTTTCTTCCATGGCAGAGACCTTAGAATCATACTTCAAGAGAAGTGATCTCAACACTTTTTGTACAACCAAGGATTCATTGAGCTCTTCACCTATTCCTTTGATAGCATTAACAACTTCATTAACTCTAAGAAAATAGGTTGCAATATCTTCCTTTTCATCCATCTTCAAATTTTCAAATTCTACTCTATGTTGTTGAATCTTGACCTGCTTAACTTTTGGATCACCTTCATAGATACTCTTGAGTTTTTCCCATACCCCTTTAGCAGTGATGCATCCCATCACTTTGTTGGCAATGGATGGTGCCAATGATCCTAGAATAACATGTCTGGATTTTTAATTACAACTCATAATCTTCTTCTCATTTGGATCGGTTGGAGCATTCTTTGGGATTACATAGCCATTTACAACTGAGTACCAAATGTATACTCCCAAAGCTGTTAGGTAATTTTTCACTCTATCACTCCGGTATGCATAATTTATTCCATCAAATCGTTGAATCCCATTTGGAATGTGCTCATGGTCATCCATCTCTGCTCAAGATTTTCCTTCCAATGGTTAAACTATTATGAATCCAACAACTTTGATACCAATTGATGATACTGAGAGGGGGGTGAACGAATATCAATGATAATTTAAAAAAAAATCAACTTATACTTCAACCAGATTATATATTCAATTATATCTAATGAGCAATGAACAATAGTAGAATGTTTACATCAATACACCACAATAAAACATGTACAATATATGAGAAATAACCAATAGTTATTGTTCAAGGGAAGTAATGACTTCCAAAGGTAGCTACAACTTCCAAATATAAATGGAGGGATAAACCTCCAAAAGGAAGATATAATCCTCCAATATCAAGAGAGGTTTGACCTCTCCATACTTGCCCCTTCCTTCCACCCAAGAATATATGAGAGATAATAAAACTTTACATTAAAGTATCACCATCAACCAACCATCACATAGAACCTGATAATGTTTCTTGAGACTTCTTCAACTTATGCAATTCTTCACTTCTTGGAATACTCTGATCCTATAGATAATATTAATCAATGTATTCTCTGAAAATCCTCCAAGTTTCACTCCTTGAATCCTCCCAGAAAATGATTTATAGAGAAAATGGTAGACCTTATTCAATTCTGGTTTATTCAGGAGAGCGAACTTGTGCAGAATGCACTGTGCTCAATATTTAACATAAGATTCAAAAATTTGTACAAAAGAAACTACAACCAGTACTCTTTCCAATGAAATTGGTCTCACTTCATTTTGATTCTCTATGAATACATTATGATTGTTTTACTCGAAACACATGTTTATTACTAGCTTCTAGACTAGTCAAAAACCCTATCTTCCACAAAGTGTATCTCCAAAATTATAGCGAATAAGAGCTGAAATTTTTACCACAGGTACTGTTACACATAAAAAATATTCACTTTGATAGTGTCGCAAGTGTCGTCATTATAAGTGTATCATTTTGCTCATAAGTGTCGCAAGTGTCAAAGAAAGCATACTTCCAGGATGCCAATGTCGTGCCTATAACAACATGAGAAGGACACTTGAAACACCTCAAACATCTGATTTGGAAAAAGAGAAATGAGTCAACAGGCTTATGAACCTCTTGCCATCTGAAAGCACCCAAAAAACTAAGTTTTTGGAGGGGAGTGCTCCCCTATACCTCTCTTAGGAGTGTTGGCACCCCCCTTTACACTATCTGGGAGCGTTATAAATCTCTGATAGCCCTTATGAGGGAGCGTTGATGGGTTTAAGGAGTGTCAGAGCCCCCCTAAAGCCTACTGCGGAGCGCTATAACACTTTGATGGCCCTTTTAAGAGAGCGCTGCCTATTCTGGGCAGTAGTTGGTTTGTTGAGATGATTTTGGAGAAGATCCCTTCAATCCCTGAAGGCAGTTGGATTTGAATCCCTATTCAAGCCATGATCTAAGGGATGATCCCTAACTGAAGGAGGAAAATCCTCAACTTCCCCAAAGATATCTCAAGTTGTTGAGCCTCTCCAAGGCTATATAAGCAATCTTTCTCATGGTGAAAGGGGAGATGGATGGAGAATCATATCAAACTTATGATCTCATAAGTGATACACAGTGAAGTGGAGGCTAATCAGCAAAGCTATCATCATTCAGACTGTGGAGATTTTGAGCAAGGGTTAGACAAGGAGGACTTAGCAGAACTGTCGCATTCCATCTACGACCATAAGTAATGTTTTGTCCTCATTAATATAATTTGATCGGCCTATTTCTTTCTAATTCGTGTTAAATATCACATGAAACTATCTCTTTAGTAGATAGATCTATTTCAGACTAACCTTTTTAGAGTAGGAAGTGGTCGTACTTTGTTTGTCTACAGGATCCATCGAGGAGCAAAAGATTAGAGCTCAACTCGGAGCGTGTAGGAAAAAACACTAGTAAAAGGTACATCTTTCCTCCTGCCTCTTCATGCATTAGTTTGTGTATATCTAAAATGAAGTCAGTGACCATGATAAACATTTTCTGTCTTAGACTTAAGAGTCTATCTCTTTGAGGAGATCTACCTGTCCGGAGGGAGATTTTCCTTCAATAGAAATTGGCGACTCCACTGGGGATAGAATCGAAGTTTTTGATTTTTCCTCATAGACCTTGTCTTACCCTTTTGGTTGTTTTTAGACCTTTTTCATCCCATGTGTTTGATTTCACATGCTGATTGAATCCTTACCCCATCACACTCAACTTGACTGTCAAAATTCGACTGAAATTTTAGGTTTTTGGACATTGTTATGAGTTTTTTAAGCCTGGCACCCCTGTGCCCATGTTAGAAGAGTGACATCACTCCCTAAAGGTGTTGGACAGAGTGTTATAACACCCTGATGTCCCTTACACCAGAGAACCAACCCCTTTTTGCACAAAATCTCTTCAAAAATTGCATTTTTTGGAGGTCCAGACCCTGTTTTTTCACTTGTTGAGTTGCTTTGTGATTCAATGATTCTTCCTTTGACCTTTGACATGCTTCCTCCTGATAAGTAAACACCTTGTTGTTCATATTTTATGCCCTTCTTCATTATTTTTGAGTTTTTGTTGTTGAGAGCTTGAAATCAATCCACTGTTTTCTTCTCTCCTATCCGACTGAGCAAGAACTCTAGTGAAGGACATTAGAAGTCTGTGACTCTTCTCATTTGGTTCTTTGAGGTCATCTGATCCAATTTCTTTCTCCTTCCTTTTGCGTTTTTTATTTTCTTTCTCTTGTTTGATTGCAAAAGGGTGTGTTGTTTGTGCGAAATCTGCATTTTCTTGTCCGAATCTCCTTGATCTGAAAGGGTAGTTGGCAGGACAAGTTTTTCATTGAATTGATCATCATTCACATGCAAATGACAAAAGTACATCTTAATGATTAGTTTGCATATTAGTTTTCATTTATGAAATGTTATAGCATCATATTGGATCTTATTGAGAACAAAATTGATTGAAGGCATTCCTTATCAAGTGTTTGATAGTGAAAACGACTCTTTCTCTTTCCCTTAAATAGGAATTCATTGAAAAGAAATGATTTATTATCATCTTTTATGCATTTTTTGGGAATTGAGTCGTCATTCCATCAGTTTCACTTTCATACACCCTCTGAGTAAACAACAACCACTAAAATCAATGCTTAACTAAAATTTATCAGACTTTTTACATATTTGTTAGCAAACCTACATTAGTTTAAGGTGTAGGGATTTGGAATAGGTTGAAAGGATAACTTTCCAAAGATATCAAACAAACGTAGTATCTTGCCGTAGGGAGATTCAAATCCAATTATCGTATTGGCTTGCTGGGATCCCCATCTCATACAAGGGTTACACACAAGGTCACATTCGGGTGAGTTACAGAGATTATCCCTCCGTGGTTCAACTGTTTCTAGTGGTCGGATCGTATATTGGGGGTCACTGGAAGGTATACCCACAATTATGTGTGGGAGCCTTTCAAGTTGATTTTGGACTTGTTATCCTGCCCATACGTTCCGACTGGACTGTCGACTGTACCTGCCCAGGGGATGACTACGAGTTGGTGACCTTAGTAGCCACAATATTTAGGGTCTCACACAAGGTGACGATGAAGGGAAGTCTCACTGTACCTGGAACATACGTTGGTCAAACTCACTCCGACTCCTTGGAGGGTAAATCCACAATTACTGCGTGGAAGCTTGCACCAAGGCGTAAGTCCATTAAGTAGGTCACCAACGTAACTGATCCACCCGCTCTATCCCCGCCCCTTCCTATTTTGATCTCGCGACGTTAGATTTCATCACCAACTAGTGTTTCATCGTGGGAAGGTTTTGTTTGATTGATTGCTTCTCAGATTCATAGAGTGTGTTGTTTGTTTTACTTAGTGGACCTTAGGTTGAGTCAGTGTTAATGGCATCGAATCCTGAGAGTACCAACAGAGGAACCCCTTCTTCTGGGGAACCTTATACCTTTCCTTCGTTTGGAAACTTTGGTCCTCCATATGTTGTCACACTGAGTCTTCCAGGAATCACCATCGGATTACCAGTTTGGTTGTTCCCCACTCCGGTGATCCCAAATCCTCCTAATGTTTCAGCTGCACCTAATACTTTGGATGTCAATACACCACCCACATGTCAACCTCATGTCAAATTTTTTCCTTCTTCATCCATCAAGTCTCCTTCCATTTCTCCTTCTTCGCTTAGTGAAATCTCTAAAGCAAGTAGCCAGGTTGATCAGAAGAAGAAGAAATAGAAAGAGAAGACAAATAAGAGCCCGAAAAGGACCAAGGCCCCAACAACATCAGATGTTGGCTCTAAGAAACCAGTTACTGTTAATAGTACTGGGAGTGTTGATGAGGTCAACAAGATTAAAATGAAGAATATGAAACCCAAATTCCCTTGTAGTCTTTGTAAGGGTGACCACTTTATAAGGGATTGCCCCAGTCTTATCAAGGTCTTAGAAATGTGGTCTTCCACATCGTCAGCTTCTGCTAGACATGTCAATGATACCCCATCAACTAGTGACATTAGGGTTGGTAAGAAGAAGAAAATTATCAAGTTCCCTTGCATGTTATGTAAAGGTGATCATTACTCTCACCTTTTCCCTCATATGGACGAGGCTTCTTCTCTTTTGGAAAAAATTCAACTTCCAAAAGTTTATCGTAAGATTTCCCCTGACCCATTGTTAGTTGATGAACTGGTCAATCTAGTTCCATCCTCGGTCAGTCTGGTTGATCAGGTGGTCAATCTAGTTTCCTCCTCGATTGAACCACAAACCCAAGTAGATGATCCAGTTCCATCATCGATCATCCCTTCTCTTCATCAAAAGAGTGACCCCAAAGTGGTCGATCTGTTTTCTTCCTCGGTTAGTCCCACTCTTCCTCTGAAGAGTTCTAAAGCAGTCCATCCATTTCCACTCGTAGACCCCATTCTCCCCTTGGAGAGTGAAACCAAAGTGGTCGATCCGGTTTTGTCATCGGTTGATCCCACTCCTCCTTTGACAAGTGCCAAAGTGGTTGATCCAGTCCCTTCCTCGGTCAGTCCCACCCTTCATCCGAAGAGTGTCAAAGTGGTTGATCTAGCCCCTTCCTTAGTTAGTCCCCCCCTTCATCCAAAGAATGCCAAAGTGGTTGATCTGTTTCCATCATCGATCAATCCCACTCTTCCTTTGAAGATTGCCTGCGTGGTCAATCTGATCCAATCATCGGTCAATCCTACTCTCCCTCTAGAGAGTATACCTGATACTGCCCATGTTTTTCTCGTTGATACAGACTCTACTGTGCCGAGGGGAATTCCTCCTTCTCCTATGAAACCTCCTCCAAGTAATGAGGCCATCCTTTTTGATTGGGGTGCGCTAACTAGAACTCTTCTTCCCTCTCACATTCCTTTCCAAATTACGGTACAGGTTTGTGGTCGGGACATTCCTCAAATGCTGATAGATGAAGGTGCATCCATTAGTATTTTGTCCTCTGTTGCTTGGCATGCTTTGGGTTGTCCTCTACTTGCGTCGGTTACCCATAATATGTTAGCTTTTAACAGAAGAACTAGTCAACCTTTAGGGACCCTCCCTCAGTTTCTCGTAACTTTGGGATGGAAAATTGTCTCTATTGATGTCATGGTCGTCCTAGACCCCTTGGATTTCACTTTACTCCTTGGGAGGGATTATGTCTATGCCATGAAAGATATTGTATCCACTCTTTTCCATGTGATATCCTTCCCTCACAATGGAAGAATTGTGACAATTGATCAACTTTCATTCATCGGCCCTGACTGGGTTACCTCCCTAAATGGTTCTTATATGAAGACAGTATCTCCCTCGCCGCATGTCAATTATGTGGCATTCTCTCCCATGATTTCAACTTCTAATGCTTTGGATCCGGTAGTTGACATGGTGATCTCTTCAGTAGGGCTATTGGAGCCTGATCTCCTTACCCCTATTGCGACCCTCGACCTGTGTTCCTTCCCGAGTGATTATCTTCCATCCAACGAAGATCTCCTGGAGGCCATGACCAATTTTTGTCCCTTGACATGGTATCCTTCCAGATCGTTATCCTCTTGGAAGCCATGATCAAGACGCAACCACTAGCATAGTTTCTCTTCTCTGTGGCAAGATCATTAAAAAATGAAACAGAGGCCCTGAGCCTAGTTCTTTTTCTGTGTCAAGCTTGTTAAATAATGAAACAGTCACCTCTCTTAAACCTTCTTTTCATCCACCCTTCTCCTTTTTCTCATCTACTAGAGAAATTGGTGACAACCTCAAAGTTGGTGAATGAATTGAAGCTTGGAGGGCATGTCTCCAGCCTTTGATGATCATTCTGGAGTTAAGCCACTAGCTTTCAAGCTGGGGGCATACCGAGATTAGTCTTTGTTCTTTCTCGTGCTCGTAAATACATGAGAATGCATCTGAGTATACTTTTATCTCTTTTTCGGACCTGTATGGATACATGAAAAAGGAACCCCCTGGAGTCTCCTTTAAGCTCTTTTCAGACTCTCTAAACATGAAAAGATTGTCGAGTGATCTTGATTCCTTTTCCACTCGTTAAACGGTTTGAAAGGGAATATTTTGAGTGATAATTTATCTCTTTTTTGGCCTCGTGAGACTAACATTACGAAAAAGGACAACATTGGAGTCATCTTTAAGTTCTTTTCAGACTCTCTAAACATGAAAAAATTACCGAGCGACCTTGTTCTCTTCATGCTAGTTAAAGTATTTGAAGAAAATGTATGTTGAGCGATAGTTTATCTCTTTTTCGGTCTCGTCAGACTACTTTATGAAAAAGGAACTAATAGAGTTCTCTTTTAAGTGTTTTTCTAGACTCTATAATCATGAAAAACCTTCGAGTTTTCTATCTTTGGGATTGCTAAACAAAACATCGACAGGCCCATATGGGATCGAAACCCATACTTCTTCCAGTTCGTTAAACAAAGGAAGAGGAACTTACCGAAGGTGAGTTATATCGAGCATGTGTTACCCTCCTCAAGCTCGTTAAATTAAAAGGAGGTACTTGTCTATCTGGATGGGGGAAAAAATTGAAAGAAGCAAGACAAGCAGTTTTTGAGAACATTACCAAATAACTCTTAGAGTCTCCCTTGAACATGGAACTTTGTCTTTGCGTACATCTTAATCCGTTGAACCTCTACCGTGAACCAATACTCTGAGTTGTTTTACTCCTTTGGGTCACCCGAAGAAAGTCACAATATCCACTGCATTATCGTGTTTTGGTCCATGTCACGTTTCTGCTGTTGTGCCTCAGTGTTCAATGGAAGTATCCACCTCGAGAGTCAGCCATCAAAAATATCTTGTCTCAATACCTATGTCAATCCATGTTCATTTGATATACCAGTTACATATCTATGTCTCTTTCGTATCGTTAGTAATTTGGGACCTACATGCCTCAATGGCAGGCCTCCTCACATTCGACAGTGGGTTTACATCATTGACATTTGATCAAATGATTCCATGGATGTTTGATTTCAACTCATCCATTCACATTCATTGGAATGTACTAGAGTACCTTGGGAATTATTGACATTAATGGAGATCTCCCTCGTGCTTGTTAATGGTTTACATCATTGACCGATAATCAAGTGGTTTCTGCCATGTTCGACATCAAAACATCTATTCACATGGTTAGATTCATACTACAACGGGATCGGTAAGAAGACCTTGGGTTGAGTGATCACTCTGATATGTGCTTTTCCCAGGTTGCGATGGAGTTTCTTTTGAACAATGACACATATACTATCACATAGATCCACTTTGTATTGGTCGTGGCTATGTCTTGTCATCTCATAGATCCATTGTGTATTCTTCGTGGCTACGATCAGTTCAGGTCATGGGAGTATAGATCCATACTGTATTTTTCAGTGGCTATACCTTTTATCATTATAATTATGGATCTGCAATGTATTTTATGGCGGCCATATCTTGCAAGTCTTGATCACCCAAGCATAGGTATGCCTGCCTTGGGTTTGAAACATGTCATAATATTTCTTGGATGTTTGTGTGCAGCTTCTATCAGGTTCTCTGCATATATACCCTTGCTTGAAATTCTACAAAGCATTTTAGTTATCAGTTCTCGTCTTCTAACTTCATACTTTGGGGGGCAATCTATTACACATAAAAAATACTCACTTTGATAGTGTCGCAAGTGTCATCATTATAAGTGTCACAAGTGTCACATTTTGCTCACAAGTGTCGCAAATGTCAAATAAAGCATACTGCCATGATTCCTATGTCGTGCCTATAACGACATGAGAAGGACACGTGAAACACCTCAAACATCTGATTTGGAAGAAGAGAAATGAGTCAACAGGCTTATGAACCTCTTGCCATCTAAAAGCACCCAAAAAACTGAGTTTTTGGAGGGGAGCGCTCCCCTATACCTCTCTTAGGAGTGCTGGCACCCCCCTTACACTATCTGGGAGTGTTATAAAGCTTTGATAGCCCTTCTGAGGGAGCGTTGATGGGTTTAGGGAGTGCTGGAACCCCCCTAAAGCCTACTGGGGAGTGCTATAATGCTCTGATGGCCCTTTTAAGGGAGCGCTGCCTATTCTGGGTAGTATTTGGTTTGTTGAGATGATTTTGGAGAAGATCCCTTCAATCCCTGAAGGTAATTGGATTTGAATCCCTATTCAAGCCATGATCTAAGGGATGATCCCTAACTGAAGGAGGAAAATCCTCAACTTCCCCAAAGATATCTCAAGTTGTTGAACCTCTCCAAGGCTATATAAGCAAGCTTTCTCATGGTGAAAGGGGAGATGGATGAAGAATCATATCAAACTTATGATCTCATAAGTGATACACAGTGAAGTGGAGGCTAATCAGTGAAGCTATCATCATTCAGACCATGGATATTTTGAGCAAGGGTTAGACAAGGAGGACTTGGAAGAACTGTCGCATTCCATCTACGGTCGTAAGTAATGTTTTGTCCTCATTAATATAATTTGCTTGGTCTGTTTCTTTCTAATTCATGTTCAATCTCACATGAATTTGTCTCTTTAGTAGATAGATCTATTTTGGACTAATCTTGATAGAGTAGGAAGTGGTCGTACTTTGTTTGTCTACAGGATCCATCAAGGAGTGAAATATTGGAGCTC
Organism: Picea sitchensis; assembly: GCA_010110895.2. NCBI lineage: Eukaryota > Viridiplantae > Streptophyta > Pinopsida > Pinales > Pinaceae > Picea > Picea sitchensis. The sequence goes on along the minus strand of SNQJ01S0174962.1, from coordinate 19,921 downwards.
AACTCGGAGCGTGCAAGGACAAACACTAGTAAAAGGTACGTCTTTCCTCCTTCCTCTTCATGCATTAGTTTGTGTAGACCTAAAAGGAAGTCAGTGACCATGATAAGCATTTTCTGTCTTAGAGTTAAGAGTCTATCTCTTTGAGGAGATCTACCTGTCCACAGGGAGATTTTCCTTCAACAGGTACCTAGATATGTCTTCTCAATAGCCTCCTAATTTCACCATATGAATCGTTCTAGAAACAAATTTATAGATAA
>SNQJ01S0174962.1:0-14176 GCA_010110895.2 Picea sitchensis | reverse complement strand
CATTATTGTAAGTTGATTCATCTTGAGATTAATAAAATAATACTTTTCCCATCCCAATGCACGAGTGATATATATTTTATTTGATTTATGCTTAGTCTCTAACCCTTAGGTAGAAAAATAGCATGCATGCATAGTGTTTTGTCTTGATTGCAGGATTGTCTTTGGAAGGAGTAGTGAAAGCTAGCGGATAAAGCACAACAGAGGATCTACGTCAAACATCGATAGAAAAAGGTTAGTAGGTATTTTCCATGCTTGTGTGTGAAAAAGGGGTTTGAGTATTGGGGTGATAGGTTAAAAGTGTTTTCTTTAAGGTCATGATCTGCATACAAGTTCAACCCTAGCTTGTTATTCCGTAGGGTATTATTTCCCAACAACAGTTTGTCTTCAAAAATATAAATAAAATTGATGAATTTGCAAATCATTTTAACAATGCAAGTTTAAAATATGTTGAAAAGATCAACGGTTTTGATCCGAACAAAATATTTATTGGACATATGCTATTAGTGGGTTTCAATAACTTTTTCATTCAAACTATATTGAATGAAGGAGAAGAAGAATTTAACATCCAAATCACTCATGTACATAACGTTGGTGATTTAGAAACATTATAGTTTAGCAGTGATGATCTTTACAAGAAAAAGGGAAACAATCATAGGGAAAGAAGTGCTCAATCTCCAGTTGTCACTCCTAAGAATACTACCTCCAGGATCAGTGCTCCAATGACCCACCCAGTTAAAAAAAAATTCAACAATAGTTGCAATGGAGGGGGACAGAAGAATCCTCCCTCTGGAAAAATTGAAAGTTCACACAAGTTTCCCTTGAGAAAGAAGAGAAAAAAATCAATGCAAGAGGAAGAAAATAAGCTTATAGAAACTGATATCCAAAGATTTTCTTTGGAAGATATAGAACTAGAAGAAGACATTGAAAAAATATTTCCTGCAATGGAACAGTAGGAGCATATTGCTCAGCAAGATTATTTACTGGAAATCATTGGGAATGATACCTTAGTGAAGATGAATCCTTCACTTTTCAAAGCGTTTTTTTTTACAGAGAATCTAAAAAGCTGATTGTAGAAAGAATTGACCAGAAAAATAAAAAAGAAAAGGCTCTCCCAGAGTTCCACCTCAAGTATATGTGACCGTCCCATATTTCCAAAATCCATATGGAAACCGGGGATGCACTTGATAATTCTATTGATGGTATAAAGGTTGAGAATGCTAAATTAAAGGAGAAGATCAAAGAATTAGAGACTGCCTTGATGCCTCTTCAAATCCTGACCAGTCCTTTGACAATGATTAAACCAAATACACCTGGTATCAAGTTAGGGATATTCAAGTTTGTTCATAGTGGTTTGAAATTGTTGGAAGATTGCTTGTTTTCATTGATGTCAACCCTAGTCATTGGTTGTAGTCATTGATGTCAACCCTAGTCATTGGCTTTTGGACCCAATAGTTGATAAAAGTAGATAGACATGAAGGAAATTACACATGAAGGTACAACACCCATGGATGGATAGTATAAGTCATGTCATTTCCATTGTGTTGAGCACTCAACACATCCTAAAAGTATATGTTCATTTTTAACTTTTCGGTACCACTTGATCCTTTGCACTGTCTGTTTTGCCTTCAATATGAAACTGATACCTACACTTATTTCTTATGTTTCATGTTTGAATTTTCTAAAGTGTTCCTGAACATACAACAAAGAATCATCTTAATCGTTAAAGGACCCTTAACAAGCTACTTAAGGAATCATCACACTAAAGATTTCCCCGACGCATTTAGGAGTTCGACATCGGTAAACGTTAAAGGTGATGAAAATCGTTTGAGAAGTTTCAAATAGACAGACACTGATTTTCATCAACATCGGCAGATGAAAGTATTTCTTTTACGATTGAACTTTGGTAGAGGTATCACCAAAGACCGATCCGTTTGGCTTCGATAGGAAAATGAAAAGGTAAGCATTGTGCAAAGAGAAGAGTGGTATCACTGATTGCAGACACCTAACACAATTTCGGTGTCAAAGAGTTACAAATTAAAATACACATTAACATTTCAAATTTAAAATTACCGATCCCCGATGCCACTCAAGAATAAGTAGTTGCAATATATTTTTCCTTTAGTGTTTTCGATGCAAGTAGATCCCTTAAGTGCAATCCTTACCCACCATCCAAATGCTAAATTTTATGTTCAAATATTTTAAGTAACCCTAGGTTAATAAGCCACGTCAACGTCAATCAATATCGGAAGCTTTAGAGAAAACATATCAACAATTTCACATTTGCAAAAATAACACTTATAAAATCACATAATCTACGAAAAATGCAGATAAAATAACACAATTAATTTACATCCAAAAGGGAACACGATGCATTCAAGGAGCTTCAATTTTTCATGTAATTAGAAAATTTCCTGCCAAACTTGGGCTACATACAAATAGATATCGTCGGTGTCTTTACTGACCAACCCGATCACAGTGAGAATACAAAACTATTACGACAAGAGAGAATAAATGTTAAGTATCACTACGGGGAACCCAAAGTAAGTGGGGTCACCCATTATGCATCTCTTGCGTGTGCACCCTCTCTAGAACTGCTTCTCGCACTGTGTAATGTTTCCTTTTCCTCTTTCGCTTCCATCCTTTGTGCCTCATATAACTGCACAATTGTGTCTTGAGCTTATCGAAACTATTTTTGGATCCAAACGATGCTTCCTCCACGACCTTGTGATGCCAATACCCCCTAGTTCTTCACCACCAACTGGCTCTGCAACTCTCTACTTTCTTGATAGAGTTAAGCTATCACGAGTTATGCTTTCTCTAACTGCTAGATGGGACTCTTAACGGGAGAACCCAGTCCTTTTTCCCTCCCCTTTCATCTCCCGCTTCCTTTACTGGAAGTATCCACAAGCCCCAACCAGTTAGTAAGCATCGTAGACCCCTCAACGGTGGGATGTACACTCAACTCATCTTGGAGGCGGTTTCCCTCCCTTTTTCCCGTGTCTTTCCTGGACCTTCCTCTTCATCGTGGTGTCCTCTTCTCTGGGGACGTGGCCCCCAACATACCTCTTTCAGGCGTACTTATCTCCACACCAAATTCCACTAGAGGTGCCGACACCCTCTCTGAGCAAAGGTATGTACCTCCTGTCGAAGCTTCAAAGACACTGGGAGCCAATAAGAAGGAATCCTAGGTGCATTGGGGCTCAGACTTGGCATTCCGGCTACCTCGAAAACCTCATCACTTGTTAGGAGAGGATCCCATAATGCAACAACGTGGTGGATTGGATGCCTACATGTGATAAGGACCACTACACTGAGTCTCGTCTGAATAAATGCACAATATCAGTGTCACAGAGGCATAAACTTGACTTATGCATGGAATTCCCCACATAATTCCCATAATTTATAGCCAAACAAAGTAGCAAACCAGAGTGTGCCAAAATAACATTCATGCTTCATGATGAGATGACTTGAAGACTTAACGTGTCACATTTGCTTGTCAGATGTAACCCGGGATGCTTAAAGCACCGCTGAATGGAGTTGCAGAGAATGTACAGTATGATTGTTCCAAGTTATTTAAACTCCCCAACTTCCATTATTGACGAATGATAGTTGACACACTTGGTGATATGGGACTTGAGGGAATTTAACGACTTCCTTACTATGGTACCCGACCTTCTAGGAGCATACACGTGCACACTCAACTCTGGCACCTTTTCTTAGTCTCAAAGTTCAAGCAACCACTATGATGGTTCCAACGCGCGTATTCGTTGTACTCGATTTACCATGATATGTCACGACAACGTGACTCGTTTAAAATAAAGAGAGCGTCGACATGGATAAAAGACATCGTAGGTAATTCAAAGGAGCAGTTGGGATCACGTAAGTATTAAAACGGTCGAGAATAATGAGCTTCATAGGTACACACCAATCCATCATGTTTGTTAGTACCTTATGTCATATCGTTTGATCACTAAACTATCTCAATCCTGCTTGCAGGAATGATTCCCTAATCACCGAACAAAGCTCGCTCCGCAATCTCGTCGATGAACCTAAAAGAAACGATGAAGAAGAATCACCAGAGTAATGAAATAAGTAGAGCTACCCGAGTTTGTCACCCCCAATAATTTCATTGATCTGAGTGACGTGGTCAAGAATCATGCCGAACAAGATGCACTATGGACCAAAGAAATTGCAAAAATAGTCGATGTGAAGCCAGGGCAAGTATGACAATTATCAGAACATCCGATCAAATCCTAAACCATTCTACAATAGCTAAACTCCATCTTAGTAAAGTATCGAGCGCATGCAGTAGACATCATGGGAATATATGCAACCCCGATGGAACAACATAGATTTCCATGGGCCCAAACTTGTGAAAAACTATTTGTCATCTGGATTGAATATGAAAGCAATCATCCTTTCCAAGAAGTATCTTGGGACGATTGTTAAAGAAGCTCTTAGGAGATAACACCACGTGGCGATTTTGTTTTTTTAAACTACAATTAGCCATTAGTTTCGGTTAAAACTCTATGTTATAAATAAGGACATCGACCAATTAGCAAGGGATCGATGGTTGTTGTAAGAACTCTTTCTTTTTGGTTGTTAAGAATTATTTTGAGACTGCTATGAATTGAGAAGTCCTTCTGGACCAAATACAAACTATTTTCATTAGATGCATGTGATTGGACTTGAAGAAGAACTACTTCCTATCCTATTTCATGAATGATGCAGTAATGAGTAAGAGAAATTAATTATGTTGTCAAGTTATCTAGTGCAATGTCCTAATGTTCTTGGCTTTAATGATGAAGATAAATCGTTGTGTTATTATGTAATGCATGGTTATGGTAGATGAATTATTTTTCCTTCCATTATCTTCTTACATATGTGCTTTATTTCTGATAGTTAGCTTCTCAGACAACAATTGGATGCTCACATGGCTAATGTATTAGTACTAGGCCTGTGGTATAGAGTAATTGTCTGCATGTTGAGCAACAGGTTATCCCAAGCTTAACTTCTTCCTCAGTAGTTAAAAATTAATCTTGTTAATTGTCAAGTTGGTTTATTTTGGATTTCATCTCTCATATCAGCCCCACCCAAGAGAAAATACAAAAGAAAATAGTCCTAACTGAAGGAGGAGCCTTCACAAAGAAACACAAAGCCCATCGATAAATTGGTCGGATCACAAGATCTAGAGAACCATTCCATATTAAACGTTGCAGAGTCTAATTGGGCCTCAATGGCGGGTTTGGTTCCTACTGTTGAGACAAGGTATTTAGGTCCCATCAACACGGTGGTATGTGGTACATCACGTGGATCCTCACCATTGAGGATAAATGAATTTTTGAAGATGACAATGTGAATTGAAGCAGAAACTACATGTTGGCCTTAATGTTAAAAGGAAGTGACATAAAGGGTATAAATACATATCATTATACATTCATTTTAAACACACACAAGTTTGTTAATGAACAAGGAGATATAAGTCGAATTTCAGAGGAAACATGAAGTAAAGAAGACCGAATTTCAAGGGAGGATGAAGTCTTTTGGTGATGTGTTCTAAGGTATGTTATTTACAGGTCATCTTACCATTTTATCTATAAATTTGTTTCTAGAACGATTCATATGGTGAAATTAGGAGGCTATTGAGAAGACATATCTAGGTACCTGTTGAAGGAAAATCTCCCTGTGGACAGGTAGATCTCCTCAAAGAGATAGACTCTTAACTCTAAGACAAAAAATGCTTATCATGGTCACTGTCTTCCTTTTAGGTCTTCACAAACTAATGCATGAAGAGGAAGGAGGAAAGACGTACCTTTTACCAGTGTTTGTCCCTGCACGCTCCGAGTTGAGCTCCAATCTTTCACTCCTCGATGGATCCTGTAGACAAACAAAGTACGACCAATTCCTACTCTATCAAGATTAGTCCAAAATATATCTATCTACTAAAGAGACAAATTTATGTGAGATTGAACATGAATTAGAAAGAAACAGGCCAAGCAAATTATATTAATGAGGACAAAACATTACTTATGGCCGTAGATGGAATGTGACAGTTCTGCCAAGTCCTCCTTGTCTAACCCTTGCTCAAAATCTCCACGGTCTGAATGATGATGATAGCTTCACTGATTAGCCTCCAATTCACTATGTATCACTTATGAGATCATAAGTTTGATATGATTTTCCATCCAGCTCCCCTTTCACCATGAGAAAGCTTGCTTATATAGCCTTGGAGAGGCTCAACAACTTGAGATATCTTTGGGGAAGTTGAGGATTTTCCTCCTTCAGTTAGGGATCATCCCTTAGATCATGGCTTGAATAGGGATTCGAATCCAATTGCCTTCAGGGATTGAAGGGATCTTCTCCAAAATCATCTCAACAAACCAACTACTACCCAGAATAGGTAGCACTCCCTTAAAGGGCCATCAGAGCATTATAGCACTCCCCAGTAGGCTTTAGGGGGGCGCCAACACTCCCTAAACCCATCAACGCTCCCTCAGAAGGGTTATCAGAGCTTTATAATGCTCCCAGATAGTGTAAGGGGGGGCGCCAGCACTCCTAAGAGAGGTATAGGGGAGCGCTCCCCTCCAAAAACTCAGTTTTTTGGGTGCTTTCAGATGGCAAGAGGTTCATAAGCCTGTTGACTCATTTCTCTTCTTCCAAATTAGATGTTTGAGGTGTTTCAAGTGTCCTTCTCATGTCATTATAGGCACGACATAGGCATCATGGCAGTATGCTTTCTTTGACACTTGCGACACTTGTGAGAAAAATGCGACACTTGCAACACTTATAATGACGACACTTGCAACACTATCAAAGTGAGTATTTTTTATGTGTAACAGATTGCCCCCCAAAGTATGAAGTTAGAAGATGAGAACTGATAATTGAAATGCTTTGTAGACTTTCAATAAAGGGTATAGATGCAGAGAACCTGATAGAAGCTGCACACAAACATCCAACAAATATTATGACATGTTTCAAACCCAAGGCAGGCATACCTATACTTGGGTGATCAAGACTTGCAAGATATGGCCGCCATAAAATACATTACGGATCCACAATTGTATTGATAAAAGGTATAGCCACTGAAAATACACTATGGATATATACTCCCATGACCTGAACTGATCGTAGCCACGAAGAATACACAGTGGATCTATGAGATGACAAGACATAGCCATGACCAATACAAAGTGGATCTATGTGACAGTATATGTGTCATTGTTCAAAAGAAACTCCATCGCAACCTGGGAAAAGTACATATCAGAGTGATCACTCAACCCAAGGTATTCTTACTGATCCCGATGTAGTACAAATCTAACCATGTGAATAGATGTCCTGATGTTGAACATGGCAGAAACCACTTGATTATCGGTCAATGCTGTAAACTGTCAACAAGTGCGAGGGAGATCACCATTAATGTCAATGATTCCCAAGGTACTCTAGTACATTCCAACGAATGTGAATGGATGATTTGAAGTCGAACATCCATGGAATAATTCGATCAAAGGTCAATGATGTAAACCCATTGTCGAATGTGAGGAGGCTTGCCATTAAGGCATGTAGGTCCCAAAGTACTAACGACATGAAACAGACACAGAGATGTAACTGGTAGATCAAATGAACATGGACTGACACAGGTATTGAGACAAGATATTTGTGATGGTTGACTCTTGAGGTGGATACTTCCCTTGAACACTGAGGCACAACAGCAGAAACATGACATGGACCAAAACATGATAATACAGTGGATACTGTGACTTTTGTCGGGTGACCCAAAGGAGTAAAAAAACTCAGAGGATTGGTTTAGGGTAGAGGTTCAGCGGATTAAGATGTGCGAAAAGACAAAGTTCCATGTTCAAGGGCAACTCTAAGAGTTATTTGGTAATGTTCTCAAAAACTGCTTGGCTTGCTTCTTTCAATTTTTTCCCCCATCCAGATAGAAAAGTACCTCTTTTTAATTTAACGAGCTCGAGGAGGGTAACACATGCTCGATATAACTCACCTTTGGTAAGTTCCTCTTCCTTTGTTTAAAAAACTGGAAGAAGTAAGGGTTCGATCCCATATGGGCCTATCGATGTTTTGTTTAGCGAGTCCAAAGACAAAAAACTCAAAGGTTTTTCATGATTATAGAGTCTGGAAAAACACTTAAAAGATAACTCTCTCAGTTACTTTTTCATAAAGTAGTCTGACGAGACCAAAAAAGAGATAAACTATCACTCAACAGACGTTTTCTTCAAATACTTCAACTAGCGTGAAGAGAACAAGGTCGCTCGGTAATCTTTTCATGTTTAGAGAGTCTGAAAAGAACTTAACGATGACTCCAATGTTGTCCTTTTTTGTAATGTTAGTCTCACGAGGCCAAAAAGGAGATAAATTATCACTCGAAAGATGCCCTTTCAAACCGTTTAACTAGTGGAAAAGGAAGCAAGATCACTCGACAATCTTTTCATGTTTAGAGAGTCTGAAAAGAGCTTAAAGGAGACTCCAGGGGGTTCCTTTTTCGTGTATCCATACAGGTCCAAAAAAGAGATAAAAGTATACCCGGATGCATTCTCATGTATTTATGAGCACAAGAAAGAACAAAGACTAAGATCGGTATGCCCCCAGCTTGAAATCTAGTGGCTTAACTCCAGAATGATCATCAAAGGCTGGAGACATGCCCTCCAAGCTTCAATTCATTCACCAACTTTGAGGTTGTCACCAATTTCTCTAGTAGATGAGAAAAAGGAGAAGGGTGGATGAAAAGAAGGTTTAAGAGAAGTGATTGTTTCATTGTTTAATGATCTTGACATAGGAAAAGAACTAGGCTCAGGGCCTCTGTTTCATTTTTTAATGAGCTTGCCACAGAGAAGAGAAACTATGCTCGTGGTTGCGTGTTGATCATGGATTCCAAGAGGATAACGATCTGGAAGGATACCATGTCAAGGGATAAAACTCAGTCATGGCCTCCGGGAGATCTTCGCTGGATGGAAGATAATCACTCCGGAAGGAATACATGTCGAGGGTCATGACAGGGGTAAGGAGATCAGGCTCTAATAGCCCTACTAAAGAGATCACCATGTCAACTACCGGATCCAAAGCATCAGAAGCTGAAATCATGGGAGAGAATGCCACATAATTGACATGTGGCGAGGGAGATACTGTCTACATATAAGAACCATTTAGGGAGGTAACCCAGTCAGGGCCGATGAATGAAAGTTGATCAATAGTCACAATTCTTCCATTGTGAGGGAAGGATATCACATGGAAAAGAGTGGATACAATATCTTTCATGACATAGACATAATCCCGCCCAAGGAGTAAAGCAAAATCCAAGGGGTCTCGGATGACCATGACATCAATAGAGACAATTTTCCCTCCCAAAGTTACAAGAAACTGAGGGAGGGTCCCTAAAGGTTGACTATTTCTTCTGTTAAAAGCTAACATATTATGGGTAACCGATGCAAGTAGAGGACAACCCAAAGCATTCCAAGCAATAGAGGACAAAATAATAATGGGCGCACCTTCATCTATCAGCGTTTGAGGAACGTCTTGACCACAAACTTGTACCGTAATTTGGAAAGGAATGTGAGAGGGAAGACAAGTTCTAGTTAGCGCACCCCAATCAAAAAGGATGGCCTCATTACTTGGAGGAGGTTTCATAGGAGGAGGAATGCCCCTCGGCATGGTAGAGTCTGTATCAATGAGAAAAACATGGGCAGTATCAGGTTTACTCTCTAGAGGGAGAGTAGGATTGACCGATGATTGGATCAGATCGACCATGCATGCACTCTTTAAAGGAAGAGTGGGATTGACCGATGATGGAATTGGGTCAACCAATTTGGCACTCTTCGGATGAAGGGTGGGACTGACCGAGGAAGGGGCTGGATCAGCCACTTTAGAACTCTTTGGATGAAGGATGGGACTGACTGAGGAAGGGACTGGATCAACCACTTTGGCACTCATCAAAGGAGGAGTGGGATCGACCGATGACAGAACCGGATTGACCACTTTGGTTTCACTCTCCAAGGGGAGAATGGGGTCTACGGGTGGAAATGGATCGACCAATTTAGCACTCTTTAGAGGAAGAGTGGGACTAACCGAGGAAGAAAATAGATCGACCACTTTGGTGTCACTCTTTTGATTAAGAGCAAGGCTGATCGATGACGGAACTAGATCAACTACTTGGGTTTGTATTTCAATCGAGGAGGAAACTAGATTGACCACCTGATCAACCAGACTGACTGAGGATGGAACCAGATTGACCAGTTCATCAACTAATGATGGGTCAGGGGAAAGCTTACGATAACCTTTTGGAAGTTGAATTTTTTCCAAAAGAGAAGAAGCCTCATCCATACGAGGGAAAAGGTGAGAGTAATGATCACCTTTACATAACATGCAAGGGAACTTGATAGTTTTCTTCTTCTTACCAACCTTAATGTCACTAGTTGACGGGGTATCATCGACATGTCCAGCAGAAGCCGATGACGTGGAAAACCACATTTCTAAGACCTTGATAAGATCGAGGCAATCCCTTAGAAAGTGGCCACCCTTACAAAGACTGTAAGGGAATTTGGGTTTCGGATTCTTCATTTTAATCTTATTGACCTCATCAACAATCCCGATACTATTAACAGTAACTGGTTTCTTAGAGCCAACATCTGATGTTGTTGGGGCCTTAGTCCTTTTTGGGCTCTTCTTCATCTTCTCTTTTCGTTTCTTCTTCTTCTGATCAACCTGGCTACTTGCTTTAGAGCTTTCACTAAGTGAAGAAGGAGAAATGGAAGGAGACTTGATGGATGAAGAAGGCAAAAATTTGACATGAGGTTGACGTGTGGGTGGTGTATTGACATCCAAAGTATTAGGTGCAGCTGAAACATTAGGAGGATTTGGGATCACCAGAGTGGGGAACAACCAAACTGGTAATCCGATGGTGAGTCCTGGAAGACTCAGTGTGGCAACATATGGAGGACCAAAGTTTCCAAACGAAGGAAAGGTATAAGGTTCCCCAGAAGAAGGGATTCATCTGTTGGCACTCTTAGGATTCGATGCCATTAACACTGACTCGACCTAAGGTCCACTAAGTAAAACAACAACACATGCTATGAATCTGAGAAGCAATCAATCAAACAAAACCTTCCCATGATGAAACCACTAGTTGGTGATGAAATCCAACATCACGAGATCAAAATAGGAAGGGGCGGGGATAGAGCGGGTGGATCAGTTATGTTGGTGACCTGCTTAATGGACTTACGCCTTGGTGCAAGATTCCACACAGTAATTGTGGATTTACCCTCCAAGGAGCCTGAGTGAGTTTGACCAACGTCTATTCCAGGTACAGTGAGACTTCCCTTCATCGTCACCTTCTGTGAGACCCTAAATATTGTGGCTACTAAGGTCACCAACTTGTAGTCATCCCCTAGGTAGGTACAATCGACAGTCTAGTCGAAACATATGGGCAGGATAACAAGTCCAAAATCAACTTGAAAGGCTCCCACACATAATTGTGGGTATACCTTCCAGTGACCCCCAATATATGATCCGACCACTACAAACAGTTGAACCACGGAGGGATAATCTTCGTAACTCACCCAAATGTGACCTCGTGTGTAACCCCTGTATGAGAGGGGGATCCCAACAAGCCAATACGACAATTGGATTTGACTCTCCCTACCGCAAGATACTAAGTTTGTTTGATAGCTTTGGAAAGTTATCCTTTCAAACTATTCCAAATCCCTACACCTTAAACTAATGTAGGTTTGCTAACAAAGATGTAAAAAGTCTGATAAATTTTAGTTAAGCGTTGATTTTAGTGGTTGTTGTTAACTCATAGGGTGTATGAAAGTGAAACTGATGGAATGATGACTCAATTCCCAAAAAATGCATATAAGATGATAAGAAATTGTTTCTTTTCAATGAATGCCTATTTAAGGGAAAGAGAAAGAGTCGTTTTCACTATCAAACACTTGATAAGGAATGCCTTCAATCAATTTTGTTCTCAATCAGATCCAATATGATGCTACAACATTTTAGAAATGAAAACTAATATGCAAACTAATCATTAAGATGTACTTTTTTCGTTTGCATGCGAATGATGATCAATTCAATGAAAAACTTGTCCTTCCAACTACCCTTTCAGATCAAGGAGATTCGGACAAGAAAATGCAGATTTCGCACAAACAACACACCCTTTTGCAATCAAACAAGAGAAAGAAAATAAAAAAATCAAAAGGAAGGAGAAAGAAATTGGATCAGATGACCTCAAAGAACCAAATGAGAAGAGTCACAGACTTCTAATGTCCTTCACTAGAGTTCCCGCTCAGTCGGATAGGAGAGAAGAAAACAGTGGATTGATTTCAAGCTCTCAACAACAGAAACTCAAAAATAATGAAGAAGGGAATAAAATATGAACAACAAGGTGTTTACTTCTTAGGAGGAAGCATGTCAAAGGTCAAAGGAAGAATCATTGAATCACAAAGTAGCTCAACAAGTGAAAAAACAGGGTCTGGACCTCCAAAAAATGCAATTTTTGAAGAGATTTTGTGCAAAAAGGGGATGGTGCTCTGGTGTAAGGGACACCAGGGTGTTATAACACTTTTTCCAACACCTTTAGGGAGTGATGGCACTCTGCTAACATGGGCATGGGGGTGGCAGGCTTAAAAAACTCATAAAAATGTCCAAAAACCCAAAATTTCAATCGAATTTTGACAGTCAAGCTGAGTGTGATGGGGTAAGGATTCAATCAGCATGTGAAATCAAACACATGGGGTGAAAAAGGTCTAAAAACAACCAAAAGGGTAATACAAGGTCTATGAGGAAAAATCAAAAGCTTCGATTCTATCCCCAGTGGAGTCGCCAATTTCTGTTGAAGGAAAATCTCCCTGCGGACAGGTAGATCTCCTCAAAGAGCTAGACTCTTAACTCTAAGACAAAAAATGCTTATCATGGTCATTAAATTCCTTTTAGTTCTACACAAACTAATGCATGAAGAGGAAGGAGGAAATATGTACCTTTTACTGGTGTTTGTCCCTGCACGCTCCGAGTTGAGCTCCAATCTTTTGCTCCTCGATGGATCCTATAGACAAACAAAGTATGACCACTTCCTACTCTATCAAGATTAGTCTAAAATAGATCTATCTACTAAAGAGACAATTTCATGTGATATTTAACATGAATTAGAAAGAAATAGGGCAAGCAAATTATATTAATGAGGACAAAACATTACTTACGGTCGTAGATGGAATGCGATAGTTCTGCTAAGTCCTCCTTGTCTAACCCTTGCTCAAAAGCTCCACGGTCTGAATGATGATAGCTTTTCTGATTAGCCTCCACTTCACTATGTATCACTTATGAGATCATAAGTTTGATATGATTCTACATCCATCTCCCCTTTCACCATGAGAAAGCTTGCTTATATAGCCTTGGAGAGGCTCAACAACTTGAGATATCTTTGGGGAAGTTGAGGATTTTCCTCCTTCAGTTAGGGATCATCCCTTATATCATGGCTTGAATAGGGATTCAAATCCAACTGCCTTCAGGGATTGAAGGGATCTTCTCCAAAATCATCTCAACAAACCAACTACTGCCTAGAATAGGCAGTGCTCCCTTAAAAGGGCCATCAGAGTGTTATAACACTCCCCAGTAGGCTTTAGGGGGGCACCAACACTCCCTAAACCCATCAACACTCCCTCAAAATGGCTATCAGAGCTTTATAACACTCCCAGACAGTGTAAGCGGGGGCGCCAACACTCCTAAGAGAGGTATTGGGGAGCTCTCTCCTCCAAAAACTCAGTTTTTTGGGTGCTTTCAGATGGAAAGAGGTTCATAAGCCTGTTGACTCATTTCTCTTTTTCCAAATCAGATGTTTGAGGTGTTTCAAGTGTCCTTCTTGTTGGTCACTATAATTGCTTAATTAATTTCAAACAACCAAGTGAAACATAAATTATCAACCCAGGGAAGTCTTTTGTTTCAAAGATAGCTGCGCACTATACATGCTCAATTCCAAAAGCACTTAGTGTTGTAGTAAGAAAATCATTCTATCTAAACTTGCTGAAGTGAACTGAAGCTCTGAATTGAATCACAGGAAAGAAATCTCCCTATTGCAATTATTTATAGTTCAAATTAAGAATCCTGGATTACATTTTAAAATAACATTGCAATGGGTAAGAACAACTATCTTATAATCAGAGAACAGGAC